>JAKTVV010000010.1:0-204089 GCA_030581715.1 Petasospora mississippiensis | reverse complement strand
CCTCAGAAGAAGCAGCTGAAGAAGCCTCAGAAGAAGCAGCTGAAGAAGCCTCAGAGGAAGCAGCTGAAGAAGCCTCAGAGGAAGCAGCTGACGATGCCTCGGAAGAAGCCTCAGAAGAAGCAGCTGAAGATGCAGCTGAAGATGCCTCTGAGGAAGCTTCAGAGGAAGCAGAGGAAGATGCCTCTGAGGAAGCTTCAGAGGAAGAGGCAGTAGATGAGGCCTCAGAAGAGGAAGCAGAAGAGGATTCAGAGGATTCACTTGAAGAAGATGAGCTGGTAGTTGGATAGAAGGTGGCCTCCTCGTCACATGTGCCATCCTGGAAGTACTGCAAGTCTCTGCATGCAAATGGCAACTGATCAGCAAACAGCTTGCAATTACCAAGTGTGTTAGTATCACAGGCAGTTTTCTCAGCATTAATAGTAGTTGTAGCCATGGTGGATTCCTGGTAAAGCTTTATTGTCTCTTCAGCCGAGTTGTCTGGGTTAACAATAGTCCACACGAAACGAGCATAATCGACAGCACAGTAGTTAACAACAGAGGCATCCCAAGTGGCATTTGGTAAAGATACCAAGTAGGAAACAATGAAAGAACCCTCATCCAAGTTGACGTAGCCGGAGCCGTCAACGTATTGAACACCGTACAAGTCAAGCTCAAACTTTGTAATATCAATCTCATCCAAAAATCTGAAGTACCAGGTAAGGGTAAACTGTCTGTAACCGTAAACAACACCAAGAACTGTTGTGTATGAATCGGCAGCTTGGAGAGCGTATGCGGCCTCGTATGAATAGCCGTCGATCTCAGAGGTAATATAACCAGAAGAGCATACATCGTCCTGAACAACCTCTGTAGTTAACGGATATGCAACAGTAATCACACTTCCGGTAACACTCGAAGCAGAGGAGGTAGCAGAAGATGAACTAGACTCTGAGGAAGCAGCAGATGAGGATGAGGAAGATGAAGAAGATGAGGATGAGGAAGATGAAGAAGATGAGGAGGAATCAGCTGAAGCCTCGGAAGAAGCTGCAGAAGAAGAAGATGATGATGATGATGATGATGATGAAGAGGAAGAGGAAGCAGAAGAGGAAGCCTCAGAAGAACTGGAGGACGAATCAGAGGAGGAGGAAGATGAGCTGGTAGTTGGATAGAAGGTGGCCTCCTCGTCACATGTGCCATCCTGGAAGTACTGCAAGTCTCTGCATGCAAATGGCAACTGATCAGCAAACAGCTTGCAATTACCAAGTGTGTTAGTATCACAGGCAGTTTTCTCAGCATTAATAGTAGTTGTAGCCATGGTGGATTCCTGGTAAAGCTTTATTGTCTCTTCAGCCGAGTTGTCTGGGTTAACAATAGTCCACACGAAACGAGCATAATCGACAGTACAGTAGTTAACAACAGCAGCATCCCAGGTGGCATTTGGTAAAGATACCAAGTAGGAAGCAATGAAAGATCCTTCGTCCAAGTTGACGTAGCCTGAGCCGTCAATGTACTGGACACCGTACAAGTCAATATCAAATCCAGTGGCATCAACCTCATCCAAGAATCTGAAGTACCAGGTAACGGTAAACTGTCTGTAACCGTAAACAACACCAAGAACTGTAGTGTAGGAGTCGGAAGCCTGGAGAGAATAGGCAGCCTCATAAGAGTAGCCATCAATCTCAGAGGTAATGTAGCCAGAAGAGCACACACTATCCTGAACGACCTCCGTGGTCAAAGGGTAGGCAACTGTAGTCACACTACCGGTAGAGCTCTGGGCAGCAGCAAGCTGCACCCAGAACCACAGAGCGAGGGTGAAGAGAGAAGACGTTAATCTCATCTCGTTGAGTTTCTTAGTGTGTTTGGTTGAAGAAGTAAAGTGAAGAGAACAGAGTTGGAGACGGGAACTGCTGGTTCTTTATACTCTGGAAAAAGGGCATACATTTCCAAGTTAGTCGGCATGGATCTTCATGCTCTGGAAATGCATGGCTAAGTTTATTCAGCATGAATATAAGGATACGCGTCGAAGGTAGAAGGCTGGATTGAGTTCAAGCGAGAAGACATGTTTGAGTGTACATTCACAAAGAGGGGGACAAATGCATCTCACGGGGAATAGTTCATTGTATAAGCTGTGAATATGCCTGGATATGCAGAAAGCCACAGGGTTCAAGCAGCAAGAAGCTTATTTAGAGATGCTCGATCGCATCTGAAGACTCCAGTTTGGCTGGGAGAGGTCAGGAATGTCGATAGAAAACCCAAAGCATATCACCAAATCTTTCCTAGTTATCAAAAGAGGAAATCTGTGACGAGAACCCTTGTAGGATCTGAACCTTCTTTCCATGGTGAGATTCTGCGTGTGAGGTGGAGAACCTCTGTCTCTGCACGAAGAGTTTGTAGATTTGAGTAGATCTGACTTCCCCCAGTGTATAAGTCAAGTTCATAAGTAAGCAAGAGATGTACTAGAGCTTGGGGACAACTGAAGAAGAAGTAGTGCTTCAATATCGGAGGGAGACATTTCCAGCCGGATTGGGGTTCCATCAGCGTGGAAAAAAGCAGTTTGCGGCACCCCCATTGGACAGAGTTTACAGGGAATTAAGCAAAATACGTGAAATGCGTGGTTATTGGAGTACTCTGAAGCTGCTAAAGCATTGAAAATGCTTCAATTCTGTCCAACAACCAGCCTCAATCGGCTTTCGGTCTCAGGAACAGGCCCTAAGTTGTGTCTCCAAGCCATAGCTATGGCCTGCTCCACAGAAGCAGCACAATTTCACCAGCCAAGGAAGATCAGCGTTTGGCGAGGATGATGGAGGTTGGTTGGGCTGTACGCCTCATGTTGTTGTTGTTGTTTTTAAGGTTGAGGGTCTTGCAGCAAGGAACAGAGGCCAGAACCAGTGCCACGACTGGGAAACCTTTGAAACTCAGAGATTCGTAGGCTATGTTTTGATCCCAGCTATGGATTAAACTCTGATGTTCCGAGATTTGTAGAATAGTTGCTACATATTAAGGTTTTCCCATCCTGGAGCCCTTTTGCATTCCCTTCCCGAACGGGGCGAAGGAGGGAGAACTTCGACAGGTCGTAAATGGCTTAGAGATCCACTGGACATCTCACTTCATCAGACGTTACTACAGTAATACCAGCACTCAACAAACGGCTTTCTCACAGATTGATGAAGAGCAATGAAATACAAGGACTCCTGCGTGTTGTCTGATGATATTCTATATTAAACGTCCATTTAACTAAGTGTCAGCTATAGTTGAATAAGGATTAATTTGAGCTCCAGTAGATATATATTGTAGCTTTTTCAACTACTGAGAAATCAATATTTTAACTGATTATGAATTCTTATTAGCCGTAGTATCTGAAATTTTTGTATTTGTTGTCAATATTCGGGACTCAACAGTATGCTTCAGATACTGTAGAAGTCTCCTCGAATTCCCCCTTAGCTTTTGCGAAGTATACGGCCATTCTGCACTGAAGCACAGCATTGTGATGACCCTGCAAAGTCGCCTAATTCACGAAACGCCCTTATGCGAGCCCTGATGCGGCTCGTAAGTGAGCTGATTGAGGCATTGATCGTGAGTCCTTCTCTTTACGTCTTTTCTGGGTTTTATTCTCCATTTGCTGTGAAACGTTAGCAGTCTGACTGGATTATACGATGTATTTCTCGCTTGTCAATTGTGTCTTACGCAAGCAACACATTGTCTATCTGACTCAGATTGATGCGATTTTTGGCACGCGTCGGACTGAACAAGGATAAGCGAAAGAAGGTTTCCCCCACCTGCCCTTCGTGGAGCCCAAAGAGGCCTTTTCCAGCCTTAATCGGATTTTTGGCAGGGATTGTGCGTCTTTTTGTGACAGCTTTCTCCGGCGTGCGCAGTAACAGGCAGCGGCGCCCAGCTACAAGCACACACTAAAACTGGGGGAACCAGCAAGGGTTAATCGCAGCAATACCTTAAATCTGGGGTTGGAGTAAATAGCCGGTTGAGAAGGGCCGAAGGAGCGGCGCTGTTGTTGCTGTTGGCCCGTGGCTGGGCCCTCCGAAAATAGTCTTGATAGATACGGTTGTAGTCCTTAGACAAGCTGTATATTCGAACACTAGAGTCTACTGCTCGTGTCTGTGAAGAAAGCTTTGAATTCTGTCTACTATTCGACGTTGAAGAGGAAGTTCTTAAATTCTGCCCAATCTTCGGACTTTGTTTCTGGATCTCTCTGAAGGCCAGTGAGGGGGAGATTTTCGCTTCAATCTCGGTGGCAGATATTGAATTTAGTAGACACTTGGCATTTTCTAATCTGTGTAGCAGAAGTTGCCCAATTACCATTATGGCTGACCCAGACTGACCAGACTTATGTGTAGAAGCTTGATTTCACGTTCCAGGCATCTTTTACACAACTCTGGACTAAGATTAAGCTTAAAACTTCTGCAAACTAGACCCTTCCTGTATAGAAAGAAAGTTAGCATGGCTGGATTGGGATCAGCTGCGAAAAGCAAAATCCGGGGATAGCGTGTTCTGTCTTTGTGTCACGAAGTGCATCAGTAATCTCCAAACTCCTTTTGGTGTACAGAGTCGTCTAAAGTCCTATCTCTATTGAATTGTCCCAAATCCCGAGCTATAGGCCCCGTTAAAATGTTTGAACCCTAATGATCAAGAGTCATGAACACGTAATTCGACACATCAACACAGTGGGTACATTTAGGCTCCAGATCACTCATGGTAGACCTTATATTTTAGGCGCTACACTTTCCATATTTGTACGAAAATACAATAGCATTGTTCTCACTCAGCAAACGCTTGTCTGACAGGGACCCCATCATCAACGTCCAGCATGTCTTCGAAATCTTCCTCAATTTCTCTTTGGTGCAATCTGTTCCTTGTTGCCGATCTTGCCTTCTGGGTATCATATCTTCTTCTTGGGGCCCAGTCTGGTCTAGCGCCGTCATGAGTGTCATACCAGTACGGTAGACAACTGTCTCGTGATCCCCAGTTGAAGTCGCTGGAAATGTGACAGGTACAACGTAGCTCTTCACGGACATCTGGTGAGCGTGGGCACTGCGTGTGTGGGATGTGGTAGTACCCAGTGTTGTCAAAGTAGTGTACTTGACTCTTGTCTAGCAGGAAGGAGACGGCAAAAGTGTGGATTGGCGCATCGCCCCAGCGCTCGTAGAAGAATCCTCCCTTCTCTTCAAGATACTGGAAGTACTCTTCGTACTCTTTGGAACGGTAAAACTCCAAGTCCCCAAGCTCGAAGTTGGACCAGTAATGGCACATGTTAAAGGTCTCCTCGTTGTCCTGCGTGATGAACTCGATCTGGTTCTCCGGGGATATATACGCTGGGTGCAAATCATGGAAGAACTCCCTCGTAGCTTCCCACAGCCCATAGACTGTGTTGTGGAGCTCATGGAGCGCCATCGTGAAGCCGTACTTGATGTTGTTCTCACGCATGAACTTGAAAGGGTCATCTTTGATGTCACACTCGAACTTGATGTCCGGCTCAACTCTCCAGTAGTAGCGATACTGGTCCATTTCCTTGAGTTTGTAGAAAAAGCCAGAGTTGAAGCGACACATAAATCTGTAACTCTCTGAACCACCGTACTTGATGCCTTCCTTCTTCATCTTGTTTCTGGTCTCCTCGGCCCTCGTCTGATCGATGTGGGCTGGATACGACCAGAACTCCTTCGGCACAGTTACAAAAGTGGCCTTTCCACTCACCATGTTCCCAGCCTCAGCTTTGAACTCTTCTGTGAACTCCTCATCGTTGGCAAAGAGCCAATCGTAATGGTAGCGCTTGTTGAAACGATCCTCAACGTATCGGATCGACTGCAGCATTGAGTATAGCTCCTGGTTCCTCACAAGAGAGAAGAAAGTGGCATTCTCACGGACATAATCCTGGGGTAGAGGCTGCTCTTGGAATTTTTCAAACACTTCCTCCATCACCGGATCCATGAATCTGAAGTCCGTGTAGTTGTCGAGGGTGAAATGCTGCTCTGGATACAGAATCTGTAGCACTTTGAGCCTCATCATCTTCTCCAGATAGTCCATAGCAGCTTTGTGGTGATTGTTCTGAACAGCGACAACGCTGAAAATGCCCAGAATTAACGCTATTGAAGCTACAACGAGCTGCGTTAGACGTCGACTGGAAAGCATTTTGGGGCTAGATTATCCTGCTGGAAAAAAGCTCCGGGTATCCTCGCTAGAATGTGTTGAAGTTACTCGGAGTGGTGCCAAAAGCTGCAAACAAGGCTTGTAAAAAGTCAACAAAAGTGTGTCCTGTTATGTCCGCGGCCATCTGACGTAATCACAACAGGAAAAAGAGGAGGATTATGTAATTTTTGTCTCACACTTACGTAAGACTAGTTGCGTTAATTACGTAATCCTCACCTCCTACTTGGAAACATGATAGTTGTGTTCTGTTCTATTTTCTTCTCAGCACCCGAAAAAGCCTCTTCTGTTTGTCCTGTGCAAATAGAAACCTCAATATTATATCAATATTCGTCGACTACGAAGTAAACTATGACGGTTGAATGACGTACAGCTTGACGCTAAAATGCATTTTCCTCAATCCACGTTCAGGACTATATATAAGTATACCCGCATATATTACATCATGTTGTTTATTCTATGTGAGATTTCAAGCGCAATACTCGTAACATTTAATATAATGCTTCCCAAAACATCGACGTGACGTTCCTCCACTCCACATTAATTCAAAACTAGTGAGGCTAGCAACAGGCTGGATCGCGCAAACGTTGGACATTAATATTCTGATGTTCTGTAGGACGTCAGAGTGTTTATATTAATCTCTCATAATTGTGAATCCTTCAATTGGATGTTTGTAATATATGAATATTATATATTTAGTAATTAATACCGCGTTATACAGCAGGCGCTCGTCGATCAAATTACGTTGGTCAAGGGACAGACTTTATGAAAGCTGATATTGAAAAATCGACTTGTTCTTTTTCTAAAAAAATAAAACCCTACGAGCTAAATCTCACACTTCGAATAATTTAAAACTCAAACCGGAGGATTAATGAGTCTTTGCTAAGCCTATGAAAGATTGAAATAGACTCAAACCTTCTAACAGTCTGAAGTGAATGATTTTTCACTCGTATTGATGGTGTCCAGGTGTTTAATCAATGGTGTGCGGGTGTTCAGAATATGAGACTAGCTCATCTGGAAGTGAGTTCTAGCTATTGATAAATAATTACAGATTAAACATTCCCATTCAGCTAGCCGATGATTATAAATTATAGTCATCAAATACTTTACAGCTACATATTAATGAGCAGCAATGATTTTATGGCCGCTAGTGTCTTCGTTCAGCCTAGCGAGCGGAATCATTTGGCATATATCTGCTCTCTAGTGAAAGGGAGGGCTAATTAGCGTCACAGGTGTAATTTAAAGAGAGTTTGAGCACATTAAAATCGTGAAAGCTTGGGCTATGTTGCCATATTTATCACAGCCAGCCACCTTTATCCGCAAGATTCCGCTTATCGCGGCCGCGAATATTTCCGCATTCAGCGATGACACAACCCTGATGTGGAACCACAGGATGGAATTTGGCGGGGGATAAGCATTTTGGAATTGCAGCTGGCCTTCTTTTCTTCTCTTCATTTCTGTTCATTCACCAGCAGTTATCCATGGAGACTACCGAGAAATTACCGTTGTCACCGCCAAAGAAGATCCTTGCTAGGCTCACGCCTCTCTCATCACGCAGAGGTAGTAATAACTCTGCAAGAAGTGGAGTTCCAGACCGTACATTTCACCGTCAAGCCAATTACCACCAGAATGGTCGCAAGGTGCTCTCGTTCCAAGAAGCTGTTGAGAAGGCCGAGAAATGGAAACTGAAGCAGGATGAATATCTCCAAGCGAAGAAAGAGGCATCTCGTCAGAGAAGACTTGTTGCCCAACGGAACAGAACCGCAGTACTGGAAGAGAGAAGGGAGACAGCCAGAAGATTCTCTGAGGATTTGCGGATCTGGAGCCGTTTCAAGTTCAAGATTGAGATCCCCGAGGCTGAGGCCGTGATGTCCTCTACAGAGAGTGCAATTGACGACCAAGATGAAGAGCAAAGCTTGCTTCAAGCCACAACCATCACCTCTAGAATAAGTCACTATCTGATAAAGCAGAAACTGAGGAGATCAATACTCCTAATGAACATGGATGAAATTCTTGAAATTCCATACGAGACAGTTCAGCAGCAAGTCCAGTCCCCCACGCTTCGAGCTATCACGCTCACTAGCTTGCAGGAGCTTAGAACCCCGGCTGCCTTTGTTGGTGTGCCGTTGGAAAACGTATTCTTATCTAGTGTGCTGTTGCTGAGTGATGAAATGGCTAACAAAGGTGAGAAAGTGTACGATTCTAATCTGGGGCCCAATGCCGAAGATGAGTTCGGTGGGTACACTGTTGACTGGATGAGAAGAATACATGTTTTGAACGATGTTTTTGTTACGAATGTTAAACTAAAGCTGCTGGGACTGAGCAGAAGGCTAATTGTGGCGTTCCAGATGCTTTATGTCACAGGTGATGTTGGTAAGAAACTCAAGTTCATGAACGTTTGGAGAGAGTACTGTGATATTTTCAGGGTGTTTCAAGTTTTGTTCCTGACAAGATGTTTGTTGCTGCTAATGAGAGCCATGGACGTTCTTCAAAGTGGTATTGCTATCCAAGAGTTTTCTGGCCTTGAACCAGAGTATGAGAAGATGAAAGAGTACAGAACTCGCAAGAACGTGCTAGTGAGACAGCTCGCCCAATGGAAGCGATATTCGAAGTGCGATGTGTCGAATGATTGGTGTTATGTCAAGAAGAGCTTGGAGAAGAGATCGAACGAACTTTTTGACCACTTTGAAAATGTTAACAGACAGAGGAAAGCTGTTTCTGAAAGTGGTGTTTTGATACCACCAGGATTTTCTGTTGGAGAATGGCAGAGATTTAGATTAGATGAGGCCTTGGAAAAATATACCAAGCCAAAGAGATCAGTTATTGAGAAGATGAAGACAGGAAGAAGCTTAATCGGTGATGACGGTGTTTCTGAACTGGAGTTAAGGATGGAGAAGATAGGCATGGTAACATTTCGCCAAGACGTCCTCCGCTGCTGCACAGTTGAGGACACAGTTGAGCACATATACCGTCTTTTTGGAGCCATTGGTGTTGAGCTGGAAGGAGAAGATCTATCATTCGTCACACACGGTTTTAGAAGTCTTGATGAGGGAGTATATCTTCACCGTATCCAGAATCTGTTCTACTGTTACAGTAAATCCAACACACTTCACCAGAGGACAAGCATAGCCCGCTCGTCCTTTATGTCATGGTGGAGGAGAGAAATGATCAAAAATATCTCTCAACATGTCACTTTCTGTCTCGATTCGCTCCCATACCCAGAGTTTCTCTATCAGATGGGTATTTACACTCTCCATAGAGACATCAAGATCAATCTGGAAGACCATATCTCCGAGATTTCGCTGAGACTGAAGTACACTTCAACAGGAAAGCTCAGGACTGGCATTCCAGTCACCACCTTGGTGATTGAATCGCTTCTATCGGACTTGAAGATGAAGAGAAAGCCTTCTCCATTGTGGAGAGGTATGGAAGGGGATATTGTCTCTCTATATGAAGAGCTCTACCCAGCACTTGGAGAAGCGATGATGCTTGTTCTTGCTACATGCGGAGATCCCACAGTATTTGACCACTTGGTACCGAAAAGTAAGACTGCTCAGAGCCACCAATGGCGTGTGCTTGTGTCCTTGCACTTGCGGGCCTTCATGTCCGTCTACAGGAAGCTGTGATTTGACGGAGACATTTCCAATTAAATAGCTTTTTATTATTATCATATGGGCTTTATTTACGATTTCAGATATAAACGGTTGAATTATTCGAGTCTTGGTCTCTTGACCCTTTTGAAGTTTGTGCTAATCTCCTAGGTCATCAATTCGCTAATACCATACCATTCGTATTGAACATTTCTGAACCTTCTGCTATTTCTTGTCGTCCAAACCAGGCCAATATACAGCTTGTACAGCTTGATGTATCTCTTCTTGGATCGCTCTATCGGCATACATAGGCCCTCTATTGTTCGCGAATATTTCCGATTTGGGACTATGGACTATAATTTGACACATAAGTCTTTATTTGATTGCACAACCACTTAACCCGAGAAAGTGAGATTTTGAAAGTAGCGTTTCCAAAATTACATTAGTGTTTTCGAACATATGTTTTCTCTAAACACACTAAACTGGAAGGTTGTCGATATTGACGTATTTTTTCAGCAAAATTAAAGGGGCGATATTCGGTGACTGATCTAATCAAATAATATTCAGACGTGCTAAAGAGCTCTTGCGAATTCCACGTTGACCTATCAGTATTATCTTATGAGCGGAGCTAATTAGACGTATAACTCACTTGGTGCGAAATACATAGACGATCACGTACAAGCGTTGGACAGAAAATCGCAGCCAGAAAAGGTGGCCAGAAAACTCATGTATGGATTATATAAAATCATGTGTAAATCGTTCCGCTGTTCATCACTCAGTTATTTATTACTTGAATCCACATCCATATTTACATTGGCAAACTACAGAAGATGAATGCAAAGCTAAAGATACCATTAGAGGTCTTATTACGTATCATCAGCTCTATTGGAAGCTACGACATAGTTGCTCTTCTCCAAGCGACCCCAGAGCTCAAAACGCTCACTGTTATTGTAACAAATCACGAGGATTCCCCTCAGTTCTTTGGAAATCTTCCTGGTGTCAAGAGGCTTATCCATTTCGCATGGAAGAAACCAGACTTGAAACCAATTCGTCTGGTAGAAGCATGTATGATACCTAGTAGGATCCCCACGCCATCATTACTCGGTCTTAATGAATATGCACCGACTATTTTGGGACCAACAACATTTGTATTTATCCAAAGCCATAACAAGATAAGGCAAAGTTGGTTTGAAATTACACCAAAGCTAAGGGAGATGCTCGATGGTTCTCATTGTAAGTGGCATTTTGGCTATAGTACGTACCCTATTTGTCGCAATCCTGATAGAATATATTCAGAGTTTTTAGTGCCAGAGCATGAAACTATACCTTCAATACTCGACTCCGAAGGATTACATGCTCCAAAGGAACTGGGATTTGGGAATTTAAAGGCTCTCAGAATTGAAGGTCTAGTGAAGGTGTCCGGATTGAACCTTCCTGAAGTTATGCGGTTGTCCATTGTTTTCAAGAACCTGGATAGAAGCATCCGTCCTGAGATATGCGATCTGACAATACCGAACATCCTAGAGTTCAGTGTTCATTACGATGGTCTAATTCCCAAGATTTACAACATACATATAATCCGTGTGAGGTTGTTCAACTGTAAGAGAAGCCGGAATGCTGAGTATTACACGAAGGCCCAAATGTTCAGGGGGATGGAAGAACTTTTTCTCGATCCTGGATTTGAGCTCACCAACATCAACGCTATGCATCCACTACTGAACTGCGATGAGAACGGGTTTGAGTATGACTCCTCGAAGGATAGTACGCTCACAGCTAAAGATCTAGACCTTACGGTGTTTCCTAGCGATGGACAATTAGACACTTTGATATTGAATGGAGTTCCTGGCTTCCTTTCGAAATTGATTTGGTTCCAGTCAGATATTTCACACCTTGTGATCAACCATAGAATGTATACCAGTGTCTACTGGACAATAACGCTTAATGAAACAAGTTTTGCTCAGTCAATCTTAATTCCTTGCCCAGAGGGAACGAAACGATTCCATTCCATGTGGTTCCGGATAGGCAAAACGAATATTGCTCTTCCAATGCCTCTTTACATTTCCCCACGGATAAGTAGAAGAATACTCAGCGAGCCTTTTCAAGTTCCACATTTACTTCCTACACCATTGACATCTGAAAATTTAAGACATAATTACTGCTATGGTCCAGTGGGTTTGATTGCTGTTGATATACTTGTGGATTATCAACAGGTGAATATTAAACCACTGTGGGAGGCTCTATATGGAGGATATATATCTCTCGGGAGATTTTCAGATGAACCATTATTACTGAGTCAGTTGTCAGTCATGGCATGGGCTGGAGATGACAAACAGAACACATCTCCTGATGGTAATATTACCTGGGGGTTGAGTACAGGTGCTATACAGCGGATGCAGGATTTCAATACGGCTGATGTGCATTGGTTCTTCAAAGGAAGGTGGACTCATCCAATTTTTAATTATGATATATAGGATGGTATGATTAGTCTTACAATGGGTCATTGTTGATTTTATTTCTCTATCTCTCGCCTCGGAATCTTAGCCACTCATACAGGGATCTCGGGCTTCAATGCAGAGGAAGAGAGCCACTGACTTCTAATAGCCGTAAATATTTCAAACGGCTTGTTTCATTCATTCTATATCAACGAGTACAACATGATATTATCCGGATTATTCAGAAAAATCCGATAAGGAAGAGCTGGCTGGACTGTGCCAAGAAGGAGGGCTCATTTTTTTTTTTCATCATGATATAATTTACATGTGCTTTATTCGAAATTTCAAGTATAAACGGTGTATGAACGACGGTGCACTTCGGAGTGTATCATCTGGGTAAAATCTCCGTTAGTACTAGTATACCTTGGCTATCGTTGTAGGATGTACTTTGTTTTCCTTAGCGTGATTTAATTAAAAATTATATCCACTTTCCCACAAAAAAAAAACTTCTCAAATTGACTTATTCTGACCCACATTTACTATTAATTTGTCATGCAATTATTCAGTACTGTACGTTAAACACGTGTAATGGAGCGGGAAGAGCATGTAAACCGGTGCAGAAAGGGCTCTTCTAAGTTAAGAAGCTTGTCCCGTTTTGCGCCGGAGTGCCCGATACGGTAATCATTTCTGTTGTGCGCTTTCGGATTTCCTCCCGGTTTTCGCTAAAGTTCCCGATACAGTAATCCAAACGTTGCAGAGCTTCTTCGGATTTCCTAATACGGTGAACTGAGTGTCGCATTACTGCGCCACAGTCCAAATGCGGTAACCCGTGTGCCACTCAAAACTGTAGCCCGCCAAGTGAAAATCGTTTTTTTTTTTTATTTATCTAAATATAAGAGGAGCAACTCACCCGCAAACTCCACCACCACCCAACGGCCAAGCCAGAGCCTCTAAACTGCTAAAAAGCACAAAACCGTCTTCCAGGCCCTCCCAATTATCCACTTTTTGCCAAAAAAAAACGGAGAAATTCCTCCTCGCCAAAGAACTCCCAAACCCCCTCCACAGCCCAGCCAGAAACAATGCTCACGGGTAAGGAGCTGCGCATTGTGCTGCTCCTCATCATCGACACGGCCTTCTTCCTCATTGAGTGCATTGTAGGCTATGCTGTCCACTCTCTTGCGCTTGTGGCAGATTCTTTCCACATGCTGAACGATATCTTCTCGCTTATCGTTGCTCTCTGGGCAGTGCGTGTGGCCAAGACGAAGAACGCCGATGCCCGCTACACCTATGGCTGGAAAAGAGCTGAGATTCTTGGTGCACTTATAAATGCTGTCTTCCTATTGGCCCTGTGCTTTTCCATCCTTATTGAGGCGATCCAGCGTCTTATTGAGCCGTCTGTCGTGACAAACCCGAAGCTCATCTTGCTGGTTGGAACCGCAGGCCTCATCTCCAACATTGTCGGCCTTTTCCTCTTCCAGGATCATGGACATTCCCACGGAGGTTCTGGACATTCCCATTCTCATGGTGGTGATGTTGACGAAGAGAGCACCGTTGGTGCTCTTCTTCCGGATGCCGTTGTCAACTCCATTGACGAGCGCTCCAGGCTGCTTTATAACGAGAGCGTTGATAATGAATACCACGTTGAACCAGGAACACATTCTCACTCCCACGATGCTAATACTGATCACGACCACTCTCAAGATGAGGATCAGAAGAAGACTAAGAAGACGGGCTCCCTCAACATGCAGGGAGTGTTCCTGCACGTTATGGGCGACGCCCTGGGAAACGTTGGTGTGATGCTCACGGCGGTCTTTATCTGGAAAACGGACTACTCCTGGAGATTCTACTCTGATCCACTCATCTCGCTCATCATCACGGCAATTATCTTCTCCTCTGCACTCCCTCTCTGCAGAAGAGCTTCACGCATTCTCCTCCAGGCGACGCCAACACACATCTCCGCTGACCAGGTGCAGAAGGAGATTATAGGCGTCCAGGGTGTCAAGTCAGTGCACGACTTCCACATCTGGAACCTCACAGAAGACATATTTATTGCTTCTCTGCACATTGAAGTTGACGCTAACCCTGAGACTTTCCTCGTCATTGCCAGTGAAATCCGTGCCGTTCTCCACAATTACGGCATCCATTCTGCCACAGTGCAGCCAGAGTTCATTGGCAAGAACAACATTTCGGCTGACGTGTACCAACAGTTCACGAAGATTGCTTCCGGTAAGTTTTCCTCGAGAAATAACTCTGTGGAGGCATTGCACGGCTCAACAGCTCCTGCTTCTGCAGCAGCAGCTTATGGTGCTACAAACGGTGACAGATGTATTATTGACAATGCTCTCAATTGTAACACTGAGAACTGCTTGGAGCCAGCTGGTGACCACTGATCAACCAAAAAAAAAATACCACAGGGTCTCTTTCGTTTAGCTCCCTTAGATTCTTTTCTTCATTCTTTTATACGCCATTCAAGGGACTACTATAATTACAAAATGCTGCTTGGCATTTTTTTGATAATCGTGTATAACCTCCATTTAATGTGTGCTAATTGACTCAATAGTTGAATGTAAAAGTGACAAAGAGCAACTCTATTAAAAGTGCTAGTGCTGGGGCGGTGCGAGTAACAGTACCGCTCGCTTGCCTTGTTGGAGCTGGGATTGGCTCAGTTGGTGTTGGAGCTTCTGTTCCTTGAATAAGAGTGGCACCTGAAGAACTTACAGGGACTTCGGTATCGTTGAAAGTGGCCCATGTTCTGAAGATATAGCTCTTTTCATAGGAGTCTCGGTCAGTGCTGTCGAATCCACGGGAGGCATCCCAGAACATAAATCCACCAAAAGCATCTCTTTGAGCATCAGTGGAGCTCAGCTCGGCAAACTTGTCGTACAATATGTTGACATCGGCAACGAATCCAGACGCAGCAGCTTTCTTGGCAGACGGGAGCCCCATGAAGACCTTTGTATCGTTATGGCCATTTCGTGACACCTCTTCGACCCATTCTGCGTAATTGAAACCAGGAGAGCTCAATTCACATTCTTCGTTGTTGTAGAACTGAACGTAGATGTGATCCAGCTCAAAGTTCTCTAGTAACTTAGACATATGTGCCTCCGGGAGCATACACTGCGGAGCAGCAGTGAACATGTATGGTTTGGAACCGTTGTTTTCAGTCAGATTCTTCAGCTCTTCGGCCAAAGCAACATAGCCTATTTGGTCAGTGGTCTCAATATCAAAGTCAAAACCGTCAACAACAGCTGTACCGAAAGGTCTGTGATGGCTTTTTCCCTCACCAAAATGATCCCAAAGTATGTGTGCGAAATCTCTAGCCTCTTCATCATCCTTGAAGCCATACTTCTCAGACTTATCGCTTTCACCACCCAGCGACACGAGTACTTTCTTCCCCATATTCTGGCATGTTTTGATATCATTCTCGACTGAAGGACACTGTACGTGGCCGTCTTTATCCTCATTACACTTGTTAGACAAGTTCAGTACAAATCCGTCAGGGCTCTCCTCCTCTTCGACGTAGAGTGTACCAAACTGCGAGATGAACGCTAGCACAATGACATCAACAGAGTCCGAGTTACAGTAGAACGAGAGGTCTCTTTGTTCTACCTCTCCCGCTTCTGCTTGGCCCCAATAGAGAGATATAACGTTGTTATCATTGAAGAGAGCAGTGGTGAGCTTCGCCAAAAGAGCCAATGCGACCAGTAACGGAGATTTCATGTTTGTGGCTAACTTTTAGTTTCCTTAGTGAGGGCGTAAGTCTGATGAAAATGGAAATTTCATGGGTTTATATACAATAGTGCAAAGCCCCTCACCAAAACCCGAGTAGAGTTTTCTGTCCGTTTTCTTGCGTGCAGATGAGTTCTCATAGCCTGCATAAGGGGAAAGGGGAAAGGGGGAGGGTGTGATTCCCCCTGCGTCACCCGTATACGATAGAACTGTCAGGGACAATTGAGTATTGTCTCTTGGTGTGGTTTATAGATCCGACAAACTTCCAGGCCCTCCAGGAACTTCTTCAGCTCGGGGTGAAAGTTGTCCTCGGATGTTATCTGCCCCTCGTAAACTGAACAATAGAGTTTGCGGAGCGAGAATTACCTCTTTTGGGGTGGTAAGGGCACGCCAACACCTTTTCGGCTTTTAGGGAGTTTGTCTTAGAATGGTTTAATCTCGTAAAACTTGGCTGTTGATGGAGCCAGTCCATTGGTCCCGTGTGGAGATGACAGGCCGGGGTTTTGACGCATGGCCCACAAGTTTACTGGAGCTGGATTTATTCAACTTACAATCTAGAAGTTCTTCACAGGCTAACACTACTAATTGTCCATTAGGTATTAATTGGTGCAATGACAAGATTTATCTCTAGTTTTCGTCAGCCGCCTTCTTCTTCTTGAATCTCAGCAGCTTACCCCATCGATGGTCCTCTTTTTCCTTGCCCAGTTCAATAACGGATCTTCTAGCAGAGCCATCAGCACTAGGCGAAAGTGTCTGACCAGCAAATGTTTGTGTACGCTGGATGCTGGAAGCAGACGCAGGTCCCATCTGGTCTGTGGAAACGACCGACCCCGTTGAAGAAGAGGAAGCGGTGTGTTTCAAGTGAGACTTCAAGAATGTCGAGAAGGAGGACATTGGGCCAGATGGAGTAGACGCTGATGTGTTTGAGTTTGAAGTAGTTGATGTGGTTGAGGTTGGCGTGTCGATGTGCAGGTTTTTGAGGTCACGAGTGACATTATCGTTGACTTCTTTTGGTTCGTAAATGCTGACTGGGTCATATTTTGGATTGAAGAGAGATGTTTTTGGCATTTCTGCAGTGGTGTGAATGGAGGGGACCGAGCGTGATTGTGGGAGTGTTTGTTGCGGTCTTGATTCTTTGATCATCCGAACAGAGTCTTCCTTGGTGAGAAGTCTCTCTTGCTCGGAGAGGAACTTGTAGTAGATATTCTCTCTCAGGAGCTGTAGCACAGCGTTCTTGGCCGGCAATAACGTCAGAGGCGAATGATAGAGGATTTTGGTGTTCTCATACTCTTGGACGAGGTCTTTGTAGACATCTGAGGGCAGATTGATCTCGAACGGCGAGTTGTTCATGACATAGTACGTGATGATGTATTCGAACTTCTCAGCAAGTTCTTCCTTGAGTTGCTCACGCACCTCCATTTGCTTGACTGATTCGTTGTACTCGAACTCTTCAACACTATTGCTTCTCTTGGAGTTGGTCTCGGAGATCTGGATATGGTTATGCTCGTGCGACGCCACGTTACAGAGACAGGCATGGTTATCGTCACACTGGTATCCTGGCTTGAAGAGGGAGTCCCAATTGGAGTTTGAACGTTGTGAGTGGTGTGTATGCGTATGTGTCAATGGTTTTGAGCCACTTAAAGGGTCTGAATCTTCATCGTCTTCGACAGGCTGAGCAGCAGGAGACGACTCTTCTGCCACAAGAGAGCGTGGGCCTTCTAAATCTGCAAAAGAACGAGCATCCAGGTCTTCGTGTGTAGTGACAACGTGTGGTATAGTGAGCTCAGAAACAAGCTTACTTATGTCTTCATGGTCGAGGGAGTGAATGGAGTCCATACGTTGTTGTTGTTGGTCTTCTTCTGAATGGTTAGCGTCTCCAGGCTCGGGGAGCTCAATTATGGAGGGATGGCGTCTTCTGGAGGAGGCATTGGTGAAGATGGTTGCGACAGAGAGTTTTCGCTGTTGCTGCTGTTGCAACTGGAGCTGCTGGGTGAGTTCGTCTTTGCATTTGAGGATAGATGATTGACGCTTGAAGATCTTGTTCCATATCTTTTCGTAGTGGTAGATCTCGATGAGGAACTTGAGGTTCTCCTGACAATGTGAGGACTGGATGTAATCGGAGAACTTCTCGTAGCTGAAATAGCTTGTGTCCTTGCTGGGGCTCTTGATCTGGTCCAAAGTCTCAGAAAGCTTGAAGTAGTAGTCCTCGCAGCACTGGTTGACGAGGGATTCGAGCGATGGAGCCTTGTACTGCTTCCTGGACATTGTGGGGAGAAGTTATCGCTGGCTGTGGGGAGAAATGGTGCTTTTTGGGGGTGATTGGCTGGCCCGGCGTAGGGTTTCGGAAAAGCTCTTTACAGAGAAAATAGGATAAATTTCTGGGGCTCTAGAGGCCAATTGATAGCGGGATGACACCTTTTTCTATTCAAACACAACGTAGAAGCGGCGTAGAAAGGCTTTTTCCATGGAGAATTTGGAGAAAGTTGAGGTGCTGCCGATGCGCGAACGTTGTTGTTTAGAATTTCTTTTTTTTTTTCTTCCCTCCCTCTGGGATTTTTCTTTTTTCTCTTGGGAAAAAGCGGTCGGGCGCATAGAGAGGCAGTATTTTTCCCAGAAGAAGACGGCTAGAAGATGCTATATTGCGTATTCATCTAGAGGGACAGACATCCTGGCAATGGGACTAAACTTTGCTATTGTTGGATCTAATAATAACGCAAAAAGAAGCTAAAAAATAAACTCCCGAATTGGTACTTTATACCATTCAGGGGCGCCGCCAAAAATGCTTCCGTGCAGGTAGCCGAAGCTTCTAGAAGATCTTTGTTTTTGATAACATTAAAAAGAACCACTCTTGGCATCTATGGAAAGTGAAAGACTTGAACGGGATGATGTGAATAATTCAGCTCAGCAATCATAAGACACGGCTCCAGACACTTTGAATACTCATAAGAATGACATTTCGTAGAGAAAATTCATTAATAGAGAAGATATGACGCATAAAATTTCTTTTTTTGGGGGCATTTTCGCCGCGAAATTACCGCATTGGGTTAAAACACATACAGCTCAACCATCAAAACTCATGAGAATGTTACCGGCAGTGTGGAGCCTAAAGGGCATTTCACTTCATATTTTAGGTATGAACCAAGTGGCAGCACATCTCGGTGTGCTCTATTACCTGATAATCAGATCACAAGTGCAGTCGGATCATAAGAGTAGCATTCCCAGATTCATTAGCGTCCCTTGATGGGAATGGAGTGTCTGAATATGACATGAGGTCATAGGGTCATAAATGTCTCACTTGTAGATCCTTACAGGATCGACAATGCTGTTTCTCAAACAAGGAACCTGGTGTTCCAGTTTCGAACAACCCAACAACGGCCTTGTTGATATAAGGGAATATCACGGGGTTGTACAATCAGGTGAGTCTACAAGTTTGTTGTAGTTCGGTGCTTTGGTGCACTTGATTATGAATTCGAAGAGAGACTCAAGACATTTATGGGCTTGAAATTTGTCAAATATGGTGGCGATGATGATGATGTTAAATTGAGTCTTGAAGGTGACACCATGTTCCAAGAGAAGATCCAAGAGCTGTCTTTAAATGATTTTTTTTATGTAGAATATCGAAAACTATATATATTGCATTTGGTGATATTCACCTAGTGCAAGTAACGGGTATTTATACCTGGCAGATATGTGTTAGCGATATGAGATCAGAGCTACAATAACTCGGCAGGCCGGGTGTTTACCCACAAGTCAGACTCAATATTGATCCAAGAATTCTAGAGACATCTGTTATGGGTATTGTCGACCATATGGCATATAGATTACCATCGTACTGTGGCTCGATAACCCACGGGATCATGCCCATTATAGCACGAAAGACAAGTTCTGAGTAACTGTTATAGCTTCGAGATGTGAATATCCCTATAATTTTCAACAAATAATGATTATATAGAAGTGTGAAAAATAATGCCTGTATGGAAATGTGAGAAATAGTAATTATGGAAGTACTGTCACGAGAGATAAGGATTATATAATATTGGAAGTGGGGATTAATAATGGAGCCGGTGTGAGAAATTATCATGATTGAGGCTGCTGTGGCGGGAATAATGATCATATGGCAGTGTGAGGAACCATGATTATGGAAGTGGGAGAAATCGTGATTAATATATCATGGAAGGGGAAATAATGACTATATTGGATGTCGGAGAAATAATGATGCGATTGTGAGAAATAGTGGTAATATGGAAGTTGAGAGCCGGGTAACACCGTTCTCGGACGGTGACACGCCCAGGCTTTTCTCAACTTTGCGGAGAACCCCCAAAGCTCAAACGCACGCACACAACACAATTGAGGCCAACCAGTTCAGGCCTGATTATCTGGAGGAAATTCACGAGAAAATTCCATCTCTTGATCTCTTTTCCGAAAAAAAGGGCCCCGTTTTGGCGTGGTTCTTCTCTTGCCACAACCTCCAGGAACTGATAAGAATCCCCACCCACAACGAGCTCAGAGCTCTATTCCCCCATGTTCAAGACAAAAAGACCTCGCTGTGCTGCCTGTACGAGGTCCAAGCGTAAATGTTCGCTGAGCGAAGGCTCCTCCTCGTGTGATGCTTGTGTTAGGCGTGGACTCGATTGCGTCATTGATACCGTTAAGATCATCAGCTACAACGGGCCCGCAAAACCCAGACAACATGCTACATCGCCCCAGACGGAAGCTATAACTTCATCAAGCCTTGTGGGAATGCTGAAGAATGCTGCTGAGAGTGAAGAGCTTGGTGCTGCTTTTGATCACGAACGTGAGGCCGACAAGTTTCTGTACGCTTTGACCCCAAAGGTGTATCTTCCCCGCCAAACGATCTCGCAGACAAACGACCTTGCCAGTGAGATTCCCCTCCTTATTGATGAAACAGAGGTGCGAGACCTGGATGAGAGCATAGAGATTCCGAAACGGTTTTCTCTGAACGACTTTGTGCTGTCGTCTCTGAGAGTGAGGTCCATCAAGCAGAAACAGCACGTTCTCAAGGCGATGTCCTCGACGAATAATACCCGAATTGAGCAGAAAATCGGGCATACACTCGAGAAAAGTGGCTATACAGTTCAGAATAAGCCACTGCTTTCTGAGCCCGAAATTGGAATTTACACACCCGTTTTCCGTTCCTATGACGAGGTCAAGATCAACATCGACACCCAGAGGCTGAGCAACAAATACCACGTCAAGGAGGCGGGTGTTCACCTCTCCAAAGATCAGCAGATCAGAATCGTTAACATAAACGAGTCGCTTGTTCCGTTGCATGTTGCGGAGCTGCTTTTCAACAGGTTTTGTGAGACTCAGATGTGGGATAATGGCTCTTCTACCTCTTCTGACGACTCCAGGGACGTTGTCCCAGCATTGCAGATTTGTTTACCACTTGTTTTCGGTAATGT
Source organism: Petasospora mississippiensis (assembly GCA_030581715.1). Taxonomy (NCBI): domain Eukaryota; kingdom Fungi; phylum Ascomycota; class Saccharomycetes; order Phaffomycetales; family Wickerhamomycetaceae; genus Petasospora; species Petasospora mississippiensis. The sequence continues at coordinate 182,783 of JAKTVV010000010.1, read as the reverse complement.
GACAGTACTGGAAACTGCCATTGTGCTTCAGTTTTACATGTCCAGAGAGCCGGACCTGAGACAGTATCAGAAGAACATGGAACAACTGCACTTGAATATACTGTCTGAGCTTCAGAATCGAGTTCAATACTCGTCAACTTTTTGCTGTGACCACACACTTTTGATGGTGTACTACTTGCTTGAAATTGAGGTTTTGAAGGGTGCGGGCCACTCTCTGTATCAGCAGCTGGTCTTGCTGGCTCACTCTATGATAACCTTCCGTGGTGGTCCAATGAAGTTCAGTGAAACGTTGACGGGTATGTGTCTTTTGGAGCTATTCACACAGCATCTCTCTAACGGAAATCACCACAAAATCACGAAATCTACACACCAGCAAATGATACTTCCGTCACCCGGGGCCTCCACTTCTTCAGATCCTGCCTCATACTCGTCTCCATCACAGCAACCTGTGATTCCCTGGTCTGAGCTTCTGGAGTTCCTGTCAAACCCACCCAAATTCTCCGTTTTCGATAACATCCACTTCTCACCGTCCTCCAATTTCAGTCATCTGGTCGATTCGTATCGTCTCTTTGGCCATGTAAACCAGCTTCAAACCCTTCTGACTGTCGCATATTCTGCTAACAACACCTCAGCTGCTATGGACAAAGATTCCTCTAGTGTGTTCAACGGAGCATACCCCGATCTTGCTACTGAACACCTTATGGACATACTAGCAGAGGCTTCTGTCCTGGAAACTGAGGTTCGTCGTTGTTATGCTGCTTTGGAAGATGACGGTGAAGTTATCTCGAGAAATGCCACTCGCCCAGTAATTGAAAATATCAGCGAAAAGTTCTCCGTTTTGAGTGCTCTGTTATATCTGTACCAGACTGTCCACCATGATGTCCCTGTGACAAGTCGAAATGTCTTAGTTGTTAACCAGCTGATCACTCTGTGCAAGATTGGTATGCGGCAGTTTGAGAATTCACCCCAGGCGAAGAGAAGAGAAACCAGAGTGTATCCATTGCCTCTCTTCACTCTTGGAACGGGACTTGTTGGTAGCGATAATAGATCCTGGTTCAAAGGTGTGCTGTGGAAACTTTATGAATGGACACATAAAGAGAATTTGAGGACTGTCATTACACTGTTGGAGAAGGTTTGGCTCCTGGACTCGGATGGTCTCAGATACGTTGACACAAGACAACTCGCAGCAAAAGATGGTGTGACGATATGTTTATTTGTTTAGTTAGATTGTATTTTTGTCAGAGCGGGACTCTGTGAAAGTTCGATGATCATACAGTAGCACCCTTTCGATTATGGATGAAGAAGGATGGCCTAGTAGTCTTAAGTGTTATTCATAGCTGCAAAGAGAATGACAAAAGTATCATTCGTAGTTACAAAGGAATGGCACAAAAGTTTACACTTCCTGGAACAACATAGAGCACTGAAGAGTAAAGAAAATTCAAACGGAGAACGGCACAACATTCTATAATTCTTGGAACAATCTAAAAGCAAAGAATATACAACAAAAACTTCTCACAGTACATAGCGGAAGCGTGGGTTCTCAATATCGGTCATGTCACCAAAGGAGTACAGTATTTCATCTCCTTCAGCATGCTTCGATCCCTCAAGATTACCCATTTCACTTGCACTTTTGGACCTATTTCGGTAGTAATAGATCCCAAATAGCAAAGCAGGCGCCAGCGTCTGCATCACAGAGGTGCCAACAAGAGTATAGGCAGAAGACTGGTACACAGGAGCTTCAGACTCGTTGTAAGTCTGAGGGCCAATGACGTTACCAGCAGAGAATCCAATCAGGAACAATGTGTTGAAGACGGACTTCTTGGTGGTTCCAGCCACGTTTGAAGAGATCATCGAGGACATACAAGCCCATCCCGCAGTACAGAGATAGTTGAGGTAGTTCCCAGCCATCATAGCGTTTCTGTTACTCAAACAGAAAGCCAGCATACACAGGCCGATGAAGTTGAGGATGTTGATGAAAACAGACACAGCCAGCCGACTTTTCACCACATACTTTGCCAAATAGGCGAACAAAAGTGGGAAAATGATGTCAATGCCCGAACCGGGCATGTTCAGGAGCAGAGAAGTCCCAGTTGAGAAACCAAACTTATCATCAAAAAGGATACTAGCAAAAGTGCCCAACGCACCATTTGAAATCCCATAGCCAAACATGTATAGGAAGTACAAGTAAAGGCAAGGATCGTAGAAGGCTTCCTTGACCTGGTACCACTTGAACTCTTTGTTACCGAGACCGGTCCTGTTCTCCTTCACCCTGGAGACACAGATTTTCTTCTCCTCCTTTGTCAGGAACCACGCAGTTGTTGGAGAGCTTGGAAACCACAGTGTAATGATACCAAAAGAGATCGTGATAACGCCCGTGATGATGTAGAGCAGCTTCCAGGCTGCGATAGCGTAGCCATCCTTGTTGTGATAAAGACCATATGCAATACCACTTCCAGCCATTGTACCAAAACCTTGGAGTCCCAGCCAGCACGCAGAACGAATGAACTGCTCTTCTTTCTTGTACCACTGAGAGGTCACTATCATGAAGGCTGGGTGCATAAAGGACTCGAACAGGCCCAGAAAAGCACGACAGGTGAGGAAACCAGCAGAGTTGTAAGAAGCTGCGTGCAGACAAACGACAATTCCCCAGCTTATGATAGAAAATGCTAACACCTTGCCCAGTGGGAGCTTCTGAAGGGCCAAGTTTGCCGGATATTCGAAGAACAGGTAGGCCAGATAGTACGTTGAACCAACCCAGGAGTACACTCTGGTGGACATTCCCAAATCGGTACGGAGCCCCATAATGGAGGCGTACGAGTTCGTGGACTTGTCCATGAGCAAGCAGGCCATCAAACAGCACATCATGGGAATTATGTAGAAGTCGACCTTTCTCACCAGCTTCTTCTCAACTTCTGGGTCGACGGAGAAGTCCTCACTTTCAATCTCCAGAGCAAGTGAATAGCCTTCATCAACATGGAAATTAGCAGCAGGAACTGGGTTCAAGACAACCTCACCAACACCAACAGAGCTCGTCATTTCCCCGGAAAGAGTCTTCTCATTAGCTGAGATGGTCCCGGTGGGCTCGAGATTGCAATAAAAATGGTGATTTTGCGTAGACATCGAGGGATTTTACGCTCCCGGAAGCGTGCAGCCCGCCTTTCCAATCAAATTCCCTTGAAACCAGCTGAAAGAGGAAACAAGAAGGGCTGTTCCTGGCGGAGAGCGGAGTTCTGAGGTCTGCGGCTTGAGCTGGGCGAGAGCGTGCGCGCACATTTCCGTTTTGGGATGTCCGCGTGTGCTATCTTCACGATACCCCAAAACGGCGAAGCTGCCGTGATTTATTCATTTTGGCTGTAAGATGGTTATCAAATATTGACTAGTTGACTGGAAGATTCACACTCCATGAGAGAGATGTTTTGCTAAAGCTATAAACTGCTGATGCCAAATATAATTAAGCCACAAAAACGGTAGTGCTACTCAACTCTCAGATTATTCTCATCTAATCATTCAATTCTTAATGTACAAATTAGTCGTCACAAGACAGTCATTAGACCTCAAAGACTATCCACCATAGTCATAATGCTAGCCAGAGCATTCTTCTTCACACCTTCATTGTATACCAACACGCCATCTCCACATCCACCACTCAACAATTTTGAGATATCTGACTGGAGGCCCAATGGCAAGACAGATGTGTTAGCCACGGAACTCTTCTTGAGCATGGATGTGTGTTCAAACTCTTCAGCAGCCTTTTCAGCACAGTTGATAATTTCACGATCAATACCACACATAGCGGCAACGTGCATACCGAAACTTCCTTCAGCAGCTCCTTCTTCCAACTTGTACAGGAAAGTGATACTTTTCGAATCTTCATCAACAATAATGGCCATTCTGTAAGGCTGGACCTGTGGATGAGACTTGAAAGATTCACCCAAAGAAGCGTAATGGGTAGCGAAGAACCCCAAACTTTGAACATGGGTAACAATGTGATGCAAGACGGCTTCCGCAATTGCGAAACCGTCAGATGAGGAACCACCTCTTCCCAACTCATCCAACACGAGCAAACTTTTTGGAGTAGCATTCTCCAAGATTCTCTTAGTCTCGGACAACTCAACATAGAAAGTGGACTTACCTTGCATGATGTTATCATTGGCTCCAAGTCTTGTCATGATACGATCAATAGGAGAAAGTCGTGCGGAAGCGGCAGGAACGTAACATCCAATCTGGGCAAGAATAACAGCTATACAAGTCATTCTCAAAACCGTAGATTTACCAGCAGCATTGGCACCAGTGAGAAGACCCATGTTGGCATGGGAGCCACCGAGAGTGATAGAGTTGGGAATGAATTCTTTCGCAGAGTGGACACCTGTGTTGAAGAATGGGTGACGGAGTTCTTCAAACTCAAGGAGACCTGTATCCGACTCAACAAATTGAGGACGAACAGCAGGGAAGCCAATGGATTCAGATGTCTTAGCGAGAGAGAGAAGACAATCAAATTTGGCAATACAAGAGATGGCATTATTCCAAATGGTGTAATCCTTATCGAATCTGGAGAGCATTCTTGTTTTGAGGGAGTCTTCAAGAATCTTATGTAGCTCTCGTGCTCTGGCAATCTCCTTAGATAGAGATTCAACCTCTGGAGACCAATATCTTTTTGTCTTCTTGGAAGCACCCATCTGTTTCCAAGATGAAGGGACCTTAATGGAAATTGGCATCTCAATGGTGTACAACTCCTTACCAAAGTCCTTGTATTCAATGGACTGGGTCTTGAACTCTCTTCTGTACTCTTTCAACTTCGTAGCAAGTTCAGATTCCAATCCCTCAATGACATCCTTCGACTCATCATAATCTTCTTCGACACCCTTACTCAATACGAGAATATCCTGATCTTTGGCTTTGATTCTGTCGAAAGCGTCACTCCACTTTTCCAAGCAACCATTGATTTCTTTAGGGAAAGACTCATACAACTTCTTCAAGGAACCTTTCATCTCATGACCATCCAGCCTTTTGTACATGGCTGCAATATCTTCAAATCCCTCGATGACTCTTGTAAAGTCCTTCAACTTCAACTGGCCAGCATGCACTCTCGAAACCAATCTCTCTAGATCTGGCAGCTTGACCAAAGTATCTTCAAGAACAGCTCTCAGATCACCATCTTCAAGCAATTGATCGACAGCGTCCAATCTAGACTCAATGTCCTCCTTGTGCAGTAACGGGTGCACAATCCAGGTCTTGAGGAGTCTTTTACCGAACGGAGTATTGGCTCTGTTGACAAGCTTGAACAAAGTACCCCTATCGGTACCATCGAAAGAATTAGCAAATATTTCCAAATTCTGTAGAGTCTGGCCATCCAAAACCAAGTTAGTGGATGGTTTGATAGTAGTGTATGGAGAGATGTTTCCTTGAGAAATCAGTGAAGTATCAAGTTTGAGCGACTGTAAGTACCATAATAAACCACCGAATGCGGAGAAACCAACTAGTTTCTGGGATTCGTAGAACGCTTTCAAAGTCTCTGGCCATTGTGATAGATCATCAAGATTCTCAGCAGGGAAGTACTTACCGCGAGTTAATACCTCAAACGTGGTATCAAAGTCATAGAATTCAGTGTCTGGTTTGACAATGTTAAAGATGGCATTGTTCTGACAGTTGAATTTGAGGATTCTCATGGCAATAGAGGAAACACCATTCTTCGGCACGATGAGCTCTTTTGGTCTCAATTGCGAAATAAGAGTCTCAAGCTTGGTACACTCAGGATCATCTTTGAACTCTGTCATGTTGATAGCACCAGTAGCAGTGTCGATGAAGGAAACACCGAATATTCTCGTGTGTGGGTCTTCTGGATCGGCTTCCTCCTTGACAGAACAGCAGTACATTGCCATATCGTCCAAAAGCATGGTCTCATCAGTAAGAGTACCAGCAGTTAAGACGCATTTCAATTCTCTTTGAATGACGTCCTTCTTACCCTTTGTACCACTCTCTCTAATTTCTTTAGCAAGACCGGTCTCAGTCTGATCAACTTTTGCGACTTTGTATCCCTTACCGATGAAGCTAGTGGCCCAAAAGTCAAAAGACATTTCTGGAATACCTGCGAGCTGCATATTAGCACGACCACCACCAGCAATCTTGAGATCAAACTCATTATGGGCAATCATAGCATCCTTTTCGTATAGCTCATAGAACTTACCCTTCTTGAAAAAGACAACGCAGTCCCACATCTTGGATTTGATCTCCCAGTATTGCTTCTCAAAGTTCGTGAACTTAGCCCAGGCGGACTGTGGGATGTAGAGGGTACGTGGATCGTAATCAGGATCATCCATGGGACGCTTCTCAGCGTCGCGGATGTCGATGAGCCACTGGTAACGCTCTTCATTTTCCTTGGTGAACTTCTGGTGCTTGGGAGCAGGCTTTGCCTTTGATGGTGTTGGAGTTTTCGCTGGAGTTGAGGGCTTGTAGTCTGATTTGGATGAGAACTGTTGGAGCTTGGAGGAGCTGTTGATCGGTGGAGAAACAGCCTTCTTCTTTGCTGGTGTCTTGGTGATTTCAAGGAAGTCGTCGTCATCGTCGTCAGCAGCGCCAACCTTGTCTTCTTCAAAGTCGTCTGGAACAACAAAGTCCTCCATGTCGTCGTCTGAGTCCTCCTTCTCCTCTGGAACGAAGTCGTCCTCGTCCTCATCATCAATAACGCGTCTCTTCTTGCGCTGAGACTTGGAAACCGATATCTCTGCTTCCTCCTCATCGTCATCACTTATCTCAGCATAGCTCACCTTCTTCTTCGACGCTCTTCTGGACTCAGTGGGGCTGGAAGGCGGTATTATCGCCTTATCTTCCTCCTCTTCAGCCTTGGCGGCATTGGTGTTGCTTTCCTGGAGTGGCTTTCTAATCACAACAGGCTCAGTTGGAGTAGCAGGAACGCTGCTGACGGAGGAGTCACGTGTGGAGTTCTCCTTGTCTTCACTGTCGTTGAGCGTGATGGAGGAGTCGTTGTAGGGCGAAGAAGGCTCCTTTTTAGCCACGGGTCTCTTCTTGCCCTGCGAGAAAAAGGCCATCAACGAGCTCTGCTTCATCTTACCGTCAGAAGAGGCGACTTTCTTCGCCGGGGTCCGTTTCGGTGTTTTAGCAGCAGTGGTCATTGTCGATTTTGGGATTTCTGGTCACTTTGGGCGATGTTTGCCGGTTGCAACGCGTTGTGTATCTGAGATAGTTTGTTGTTGTGGAGCGCGACGCGTCGCAATGTGTGGCGCGTACCAGATTTCCAATTTTGCACGGGCCACATGTCTGCCATTTTCACGTGTCACACCCGGACACCACCATCCTTCCTAGTGGACAAGCTGAGCTGTCTCTTGCCATATTAGAACAACTCCAGCTCTTTCTCCCTCAAGCCACTAGAAATGTCAGCAAAGGAGTATCTTAAGGCGGCAAAGCAGGCTCTCCAGAACGACAACGCGGAGTACTGCATTTCGCTTGCCGAAGATGCCCTTTCGATCGATCCGCAGAACTACTTTGCCTATGTCTTCATCGGGAAAGCGAGCCATCTTCTGGGGCTGATTTCTGACGCCAAAAAGGCGTACAAAAAGGCCATTGAGCTAGATCCGGACAACCTCACAGCATGGAAGGGGCTAGAACTTGTCGTGAAGAACAGCGACGACTACAGCGCCTTCTTCGACACCATGGCAGATTACGTAATGGTCATGACGGACCAGGGCCACGCCATTGCCGACTCGCTGAACCAGATTGAGGCCTACCTAAAGAAATACCCAGACGAGGAGGTTTACGAGGAGTACCTTAGACAGATGCTGCCTGGAGAAAAGCTCCAGAACGCCACAAAGGGCCTGCTGCTGAAGCCCATAACTGCTCTCACTAACTATCTAGACATCCAGGTCAAGCGGGAAACCAAGGAAATGCACCGTGCTGTTGCCAGAGAGAAGATGAAGGCCAGAAACAACATGGACACGGCTTCTGCTGCTTGGGAGTTCTACAAGGTGTCTGAGATCCCGAAACTGTACGAGGAGCTCATCAACATCCAGAACGATGATGTCCAGAGACGACAGACAGAGGAGCTGCTGCTGAAGTACAGGCATTCCATGCTGAAGGCTGCGCCCCAGACTGTAAAGCCACAGCTTTTTGCCCAGCTGAGAGAGATGGTGGAGGGCATGGTGCTGGTGAAACACCCCTCATTCTACGCTTGGTCGCTGTACTTTGACTGGGTTGATCCCGAGACGATCTCTTCGTTGGATCCCCAGGTTCTCCGGGAGTTTCTCCTTATGTTCAGGGACCAGCCGCTGGGCCAGGTTCTCCACACGTACCTCATGTCCGACATGTCCGCGTACAACATCGAACTGAAGGAGGACTCCAGGAGTAAAACCGACAAGAACTCCACGCAGGAACTCTCATCAGAAGAGAGGGAGCTGCAGGAGCTGACAGCCGCAGAGGAGGACACCAGCCTGACACAGGAAGAGCTGTTCACGGTCATGAACCAGGCTCTCCAGAGCTGCAAAACCAGTCTCTTTGCGCACAGAGTGGTGCTCTCCTACCACATCCACTGCAAGAAGTTCTCTGAAGGTCTTCCTGTGTGCCAAGCTGCCATCCAGCTGCTCGCTCAAACCACACGTTCCGTCGGTGTCAACTTCAAGCATACCAGAGAGGACTATCTGGTCAACTATGGTGTTATCCTGACGTATCACGAAGCTCCCAAGAACTTCACTCGTGCGCTGGAGATCTTCGACAAGGTCCTCGGCGACTCTCCGGAGAACGTCAAGGCCCGCGTAGGCAGAGGCTTGATTCTTGCTGAGCGTGGTGAACTCAGCGAGGCCCGTGAACTTCTATCCAGAGTCTGCTCGGAGTTCCCTGACAACGAAGAGGCCCTGATGGAGTTCTCGTGGGTCCAGATCCGTCTCGGTGAGCACGAGGAGGGCCGTTCCGGGCTACTATCAGTCTTGAAGACCCTGACGGGAAACAGTTTGTACATCCTGGAGCTGAAGGCTCGTGTGAATTGGAAGATAGCTGATAGTTTCCGCTCCGAGGGGAATATCGCCAAGGCCTATGAACACTTGGTGGAGTCGTTGAGATCATTCCCTAACTTTGCACCTTCCTTCACATCACTTGGTGAGATCTACTTGAACGTTTACAACGACAAAAAACGTGCCAAGAAGTGCTTCATCAAGGCATTCGAACTAGATCCCTCTGAAATCTCTTCTGCCTACCAACTGGTTGCTGAAGCGACCGAGCAGAACGAGTGGAACATCGCCCAGCTTCTCTGTTCCAAGGTTCTGGAATCTGAGAACGCTAAGCGTCGCTTGGGACAGAATTCATGGCCTTACCGTATTCTCGGCTGTGCTGCTTTAGAGAAACAGGATGCTGCCAAGGCCGTCGAATGGTTTCAGAACGCTATTAGACTTGACAAGAACGACACGGAATCTTGGGTGGGATTGGGTGAGGCCTACGCCGGCTGTGGTCGTTTAGAAGCCGGTGCTAAGGTCTTCAGAAGAGCCTTGGAACTCGAGCCTGGCCATTGGGTTGCCAAGTACTTGCTTGGCTCTATGCAGTTGCAAATTGGAGAGTTTGATGAGGCCCTGGAGATCTTTGAAGATGTCTTGAAGTCTAGACCAGATGAAGAGTGTGTCGTTGCTGGTATGTATGAGACCTTGTTCAAATATGCCAATAATTGTGTGCTGACAGGATTCTTTGGTAAGGCTGTTGGGTTGGCCTTGAGGGCTGTTGATTTCATCGAAAGAGGTAATGTTGAGTCCTATAACTTCTGGAAGACCTTGAGTGATCTGACTCAGATTTTCTTGCAGGTTCAGTCCAAGATTGACCAGTTCCCACATGAAAGACTATTGTTGGTGCTCAAGAAATCTGAGGTCGAAATCGATGAAGACCAAATCTCTGAGTACCTTGAAAACGAGAAACCAGTTGAACTGGTCTCTCTTTATCTTGTCTACGCTAATAAAGCTGCCCTTGCTCTCCAACCAAAGTCCAGACCACTCCATTCATCTGTTCTCTATAACCTTGGTCTTTCTCAAGTAATTGCTTACCTCAAGACCAAGAATACTGGCTACCGTGACGAGGCTATTGAGACCTTGAAATACTCCATCAAACTCCAAAACAATTATGCAGAGCCATGGATTGCTCTTGGTATAGCCTCTATCTCGGTTAACCCTCGTGTTGCACAACACTGCTTCATCAAGGCTTCATCAATTGACCAACGTAATGTTGAGATTTGGTCCAACTTGGCATTGCTCTATCTTCGTTACGCTGATCACAATTTGGCCACAGAAGCGTATATGCGTGGCCAATCTCTTGCTCCAACAGAACCAGTCTCATGGCTCGGTCATGCTCTTGCTGCCGAAGCTCAAGGTGATCGAGCAGGTGCTTCTAATCTATTCACGCATGCATTCGTTCTGTCTAATGGTAAGAACCCAAGTGCTCAGTTGGCCTATGGAGCCAGTGTTTGCTTGAAGAGAATTGGTGAAGGCGATGATTCCCAGGACATTGAAGCAGTTCAAGAGTTGAGCACTGCTAGTTATGGTATGGTTCAGTACTTGAAACATTATCCGTTGGATCGTTTCGGTCTGGAAGTTTCCTGTTTGATCTTGGAACGTTTGAACGACTATGAACTTGGCCTGGAGATATCTGCACAACTGCTTGGATTATTAGAGAAGGCCTATGAAGAGAGTGAAGACGAGAACGTTCTGAGAAGCTTTGCCCGAGTCAAGGCACAGACAGCAAGATTTGAGCTTGGTGTTAAGGATTACGATACTGCTATTGAATCGTGTTTGGAGTGTTTGGAGCTTAGTGAGGACGAGAAGACTGTTATTTCATGTCGCACAGTTCTGGGTCTGGCTTACTTCTTCACAGATAGATTTGACGAAGCTTTGGATGAGTTCAAACAGGTGTTGACCTCTTCAAACGATGCAAAGAGACTTGTTGTTCTCATTGCCCAGGTTTTGTATGTCTATGACACTGAGGAGACAAGACAAGCTGCCCTCGACCAGCTGTTCCACAACATTGAGACCCACGGCTCTTCTTTGATTGTCACTCTGGTCATTGGTGCCATCTCAATCATAGAGAACCTGGAGGACTACATGGAGATTGTCAAGGGTGAGCTGGAGTCGCTGCCTGTTCCAGAATTGATAGCTGACCGCACAAAGAACGTGCCATATTTGAACTCCCAAATCAACAAACGTCTAGGTAAAGACGGTGCTACTGCCTGGCAAAAATCTGCATTCATGTTCCCTAACGACCTAAGGGTCTGGAAGGAGCTCGACCAGAACGTTGCACTGAAGATTGCCCAGAACGGCAAAGTCACTGCTCTTGAGCTCAGTGAAAGATACACCGTTACCGGCGAGCTGAAGTACGTTCAAAGGGCTCTTTTCCTGGCCCCGTGGAACAACACATCGGTACACGCTCTTCAGGGGTGTTTCTAGGTTTGATAAAAGAGCCAATTGACGCTCATGAGTGGTTCTTTCACATAAATAAGTCTAATTCGGTGGATTTTAATCTAATATTATTAAATTAGCCCTTCAACAGGCCCGCCGCCCCGATGTTTCTGCTGCGGTGCTAGTTCAATATGTAACACAATATCAACGTCGCCATCGTCGTGGCCTATAATTACACACAAAAATTGAAATTAATTCGGTGGATATTACACATATAATAGTGATTAATGACGGTCTTTGATCGATTTTATATATAAATTGAAGTTAATTGGTGAATTTCCTCCATAAAATGTAGCTCCTCATCCACCCGCGCTTGTTGAGCCGAGAAACCCCCACAAAACCATCGAGCCGAGAATTAATATTATGTACACTCAATTAACGGCCCAATTATATATTACACATAAATAAAAAGCCACACAATGTCAGGCCTTGCTCGCCCACTGAGGCTACTTCTCCTCGGAGCCCCAGGCTCCGGAAAGGGAACACAGACGTCCAAACTTCTCAATTGGATCCAACTTCCAGCGATTTCTTCAGGCGACCTTCTACGTCGAGAGATCCAGCAGGGAACAGCAATTGGAAACTCTGCCCAGGAGATCATCGCCAAGGGAGGACTTCTTCCAGATGAGACCATTTCGGAGATTGTGGTGAGTGAGCTAAAAAGCAGAGAGCTGCTGACTCCGCAATCGGAGTGGCTTCTTGACGGCTTCCCTCGCACTCTGAACCAGGCAAAAGTGCTGGAGAAGGATCTCCATAGTGCCCAATTGAACCTGGTTGTGCAATTGAAAGTGCCTGAGAGTGTCATTTTGGAGAGAATTGAAAACAGATGGGTCCATATCCCAAGTGGAAGAGTCTACAACTTGCAATACAGTCCACCAAAGAGACCAGGTCTCGACGACGTTACAGGCGAAGCACTCAGTAAAAGACCAGACGACACAGCAGAGGTTTTCCAGAAAAGATTAGATACGTACAATGCCACAGCTGGTCCGTTGATGGATTTTTATAGGGAAAAGGGCATTCTGAGAACGGTGGAGGGCGAGACGTCGGACATAATTTACCCTAAGCTGCAGAGCCTCATCCAGCAGGAGTTTGACCGTTGACTTTTTATTGATATAAGGTGATAAATATTTTAGCCTGCTACTGAAGACATGATAGCTACGAATATCTTAATATTATTGTAGACCTACTCGACTATTGCAACACTAGCCACAAATGATCATATTGTTTTGCCAACATGATAGCTACGGATGAGCTTATAATCGATCAAGAATTCATAGTACAGGCATACATTCGTTACATTCGTTACATTCATAAACACATTGAATGGGTCACGCCAGCCAGCTGATACTTTTCTTCAAAACCTCCCCAACGGAGCTGATATAATTCTTCTCCTCGTCCCAAATGATTCTATCCATTTCTCTTCTCCCAGAATCAAGATCCAACTGATCCAATCTGTGAATCTTGGAGCTTCTCAACAGCCTATACCCAATATAACATATGACAAAAAGCATCAAAGCACCGTAACTGACGAAAAACGTCTTCGTGTCCCAGTATCCTCTCAAAAACACAACAAACCCCATAAGTAGCATGATCATCATACTCCCGAGCAGCCCATAAATGGCTAAGAAAGGCTGCAACGGGGAACGATAAGGATAAGAAGGATCATCTCTTGAAATGATATCGGGTCTCAACTTCAATCCGTAATAGAATCTCAGGAAAGAGAGACACATGCCTGACCACATCAACATTGCAGTAGCAGAAGATATGTTGGCAAAGTCTTGGAAAACACTGAAAGCCTGTTCATTGACAGAGAAGAATGCCAAAAATCCAAAAGCACCAGAAAACAGCACCGAGACGTATGGAACACCAGCTTTGGAACAAGTTGCAAACACGGAAAAGGCCTTCCGTTGAGTTGCCATGGAGTAAAGAGTTCTGGACGAAACGTATAGATGGGAAGAGCCAGCAGTAACACCGAACATGATGAAGAAAGCGTTGATTACCGACGAAAACATGCAAAGCCCCGACGATTGAAGGGCAATTATCCAAGGAGACTGATTACCGTTGGAGTAATTGGTCAAGCTTGCAGTGGAGCATTTAAAATCGAAATGACTCAACGTCTCCGCATCAACACTACCGAGACCCTTTTGCGGAGCATAATATCTCAAAAGACGGGGATCACCAGAGTACATGTTCAGGCCAACCAGGAAGATTGATAATAGGTAGAGGATCACAACACGGCCAAAGACTCTCTTGGTCACTGATGGCAACGCCTTTCTTGGATTCTTACACTCCATGGATGCGACAAATCCAATCTCTGAGCCCGTATAGGCGTAAGAGGAGATCAACATCGAAGAGATGATACCTAGCAAGCGGCCCATTCCACCGCCAATACCGTCCAGTGCACCAGTGCCAACGTCTGTGAGGTCAAAAGTTGGCCTGAACGGCCCATAGGTGAAGATATCCTCGCTTTTCTTAGCATTCCAGAACCTGAAACCGTAGTTCTCCTTGACATTGATGATGATCATGGAGATAATCAGAGCAACAGAAATCAGCACTTTCATCAGGGAGATACAGTACTCAATATTTCCATAAACCCTGACATCGAACAAGTTGATAGAGATTATCAGGCACAGGAAGAGTGCCACAAAACCAGGCGTGGCCTTGTTGAGGTCTAAAGTATCGTAGTAACTCAGCATAATAGAGGCAGCACACACCTCGCTGGGCATCGCAATAGTGAAAGAGAGCCAGTAGCACCATCCAAGAGCAAATCCAAAGGCGTCCTCAACAAAACGGGAAGCCAGACCTGAAATGGAAGACGTGGTGGGAATAAGAGTTGACATTTCAGCAAATGAAAGCATCGTGGCAAGGACGATAGACCCGGATATTAAAAATCCAAGAAAACACCCCAAAGGGCCTGAAATGGAAAATGCCTTACCAGAAGAGAGAAAAAGGCCCACACCGAGCGTACCACCCAGTGCAATCATTTGGATTTGTGGTTTGGCCAGTTTCCGTTGGACATGGTACCGTTTCTCACCGTTATTTCCATAACTTCTCGTGGGCTTTTCTCCGGATATGAGGTTCTCCTCCTGTCTGTCAATAATGTCGTCCGAGGAAATATCCACAACTTCCGTCATGTTGCTTCCTCGTGTGGTTTCTCTCAAGAGCTTGGGATGGAGTTCTTTAGCCCTGGTGGTGGAAGGCCTCCGAATCTCAGGAAACATATGTCTTTTTGTGCCGTTTACAAGCTCTATTCCAGGAGAAAACTGGGATTCAAGGGGGATTCCCACTCGTATGTCGTTCCGTTGCATTTCTGCCAGAACGTGCTTGGCCTTGGCTTCCAATATGGCTTCTCTGTGGACCATAGCGTCGTACCGTTGGAAATCCTCAACTTCTTCCTCCCCAAGCTCGCCTTCACGCCCAAAAAGCCGTGTATAGAAGAACTTATCTCCAGAACGGTCAGCAGAAGCACCAGGGTCCAACTTGGTGAGTTTTTGGCGGATCATCTCGGTGGTGATGGAGCAGTTGTCCTCAATGTTTGCAGAGTTGTCCGGAGAATACCGTACAGGCTCCGCATCGATCCGTGGGAAAAGGCCATGGCCTGAGGCGTTGTCTGAGTGCTGTGACTCCATGATATTGTGGTAAATATGCTTATTGGAGCTTTTTGGCGAAGGCTTTATTTTTTGTGGCTTGATAAGAGTTTGAATTATGGCCCTATCTCCTCGAAGGACGGTGCGAACACCCGGACACCACCAGCATCTACACACCTGCAATAATATTACTGCCATGGTTACTTTATATATTATATATTAGTATATAAGAAGTATTCAGGGCAAATTATTAATCTACAGACCATTAAATATAATATTGTTAATATTATAATTATTAAATTTAATTTATACAATTATACGACGTACGTAGCGCCAGCTTATAATAAACCCCGCGGGAGATCACAATATTTAATTTATCAGCTCCCGACGTCGTCGATATTATTATTATTAATTAATTATATATAATTAAATCTGGCATATTAATTATTTATATATATTGTGGACCAGTTATCGGTTGTATGGGAATTTATTCGGGATGTCTACCTGGACTTTTGGGCAATCTGACTAGTCGTGGGGCACCTATATATACGTCTTTGTTTGTGCCCCATAACATTGACGACGTAGATTGTATTACTTATAAATTCAAGAAATATATATGATGTATTGAATAGTCGTAAAAGCATAGCTGCTTACAGAGTAGTAGCCTCCTCTGGCTCGTTCTCCTCGAGCTTGACTGCGGCATGTGGAGCGTCAGAAAGCTCATTAGAGTGAATGTCTTCAGTTCTTTCAAGCATCTGTGGTCTCCAGATGATGATGATGGCCCAAAGAATGAAGAGCATAGAGAATTCAGGCAGGTGCTTCAGCAGAACAAACCAGAAGTTCTGTGAGATTCTAACTTCCAAGGACTGAGCGAGAGAAGAGGATGGGTTGGCACCAGGAGTACCAAAGACGTTGATACTGCTGTTGATCTGGATGACAGCTTGTCCGAACACCGAGACAAAGAAGAGAGTAAGAGGGATCCAGAGGAAGCATTTTCTCGATAATGAGTAGTTACGGCAGAAGACGGGATCGATCATTTCTCTCTCTGTAGCTTTAGCGTTCTTCCACATAATGATGAACATTGGGATCCAGAGCAGGCTCACGGCAATACCAGAAGCCAGCACAACCGCGTCCAAGATTATGAGATTTGACAGGATTGGGCTGAAAGTGCCGATAATGGCTGCAAAAGCGTACACTCTCAAAATAATGGAGAATTTCCGCTCAATCGTCAGTGCCGCAAGCTTCTCCTTCGTGATACCAAAGACTCCAACGCTGAGCTTGTACAAGAGCACTGTGGCAGTTATGAAGTAGAGCTGGTCAATGGCGATGATAGGGTTGATAAAGGAGAACTGGTCATCAGAGCTGTTCAAGAAAACGCCGTAAGCAAAGGATTTCAGGCCAATAAACACAGCTTTCAGAGTGAACATCACTCTGATATCGTCCAAAAGCGTGCCAATATAGCCTCGGGAAGCACCCCTGAAGATGAAGTTGATCCAGATTACAGACAGCGACAGCAAGATAGAAACACAAACCGTCATCTTCAAAACCTCCCATTGCATCAGGCTTATATACCCGAACCAGTGGCTCTCCACGAACTTGATATCCTCAACTTCTGGACTTCCTTCTTGGTACACAATAGCACAGTAAATTCCACCCTCCTCAATTGGGTACTCAACGGTCTCCAAGGAGCTCACCACAACGTTCTGGATTTTCAAATCGGAGGAATCCTGCGTATATATGAACTGTCCCACCTCTTTGCCTTCGCAGAGGCCCTGGGACGACCGCTTTTGGGTGCAAATTGCGAATCCGTCAGGCTCTGACTGCATCAAATCCTCGTCAACAAGCAGTGGAATGTTGGTGTGGCCGATGTCCTTTATGTGGTAGAGCAGCACAGATGTGTCAATTTGTGCCCTGTTATCCACAGCAAGATAGGTTGGATAGCCCTGGAGGGGGTTCTCGAAGCCGACACACCGCTGGAGGACGGCAGCGGATGCCAGAGACACAAAAGCTGGCAAAACCACACTTTGGGGTCTCATTGTGATATAGATTATGAGATTCTGTGGTCTTTTAGCGTGTGGAATGGGAAAGGGAGGTGGAGAGCTTTGCGGCAAAACAGGATCGCATAGCCTTAGGGGGCAAATGGTAAGGGCACGCAGTTGTGATAATGTGGCGGTGTGCGAAATTAGTTGATCTCAGGAAATCCGGCATGGTGTAGTGGCTAGCACAGTTCGCTCTCACCGAGCAGACCGGGGTTCGATTCCCCGTACCGGAAATTTTTTTTGAGTCCCCGCTAAATATTTTGGTAGGGGCACGTCCCTCTTTCTTCCTATTCAGACACTTTTAAACTGAAAGTCTCAAAGTGCGGAGATCACTCGTGGAAATATTGGCTAAATTCCAAGAACGAGCTTGCTCGAGCAGAAGTTCCGGGTGAGCAGCAATTTGAGGTTCCCAACTTCCAGAAATAATGTTTTTCCACGAGAATTTCCGGTTCCTGGCTGTTCTACTGTTTACCCCACACTGTTCTGCGAGCTTGGTTCACCATTGCTTTCCCTTTACAGCAAATTCTCCCGGAAGCATAGTCATCAGAAATGAGTGGAACTGGAGAGCCAGTGTTTTGTTTTATCTCACAACAGAAACAAAGGATACGGATATACCGGTCTTCGTCACGGAGAAGGAGCTCTTGAGCCCGAACTGGGGGGACAGATTTGGAAGATGTACTGAGGACTTATTCGCTGTGAAACTCTGTCCTTACATAGAGACGTTTTTGTACCACAATTTGACCACTGGGGTGTTTGTTAATGGCGGGAAGAGAAATGGATTCATTCTTGCTAATTCTGAGGTCCGTTACGATGTTCATAATGATTCACCAGCTGTTGTTTGTGCTATGATTTACCAAGACGCAAAATCAGGAAGTACACGGAGGAGGGTAGGGATTGAAGCTACCCAAGGGGAACATGTGATAAAGCCAGACCACCTTTACTTTGACTCGCTGGGTGAAGGTGTCTCATTTTTGCTGGGTCTGGTAGCCATTATAGTCATTATCTTACTCCAAAGGATAGGCCTTGGAATACATCACGACGTGGGTAGAGGTCTCCTACTGATGAATATACTTAGCTTTATCCCGTTATTGGCCCGAAAACTTGTGGAACAGCTGGATGAACTAGGGTTCTATACGAGAGTTGCTGTGAGTTTGATTTTATATCCTATTGCTGCCGATTACAATCCCATAATGGCTGCCCAACTCCAGGTTCTCACAAGATTGTTCATCAAGCACATCATAAGCCCCCTGACACGCTTATCTCAGCCACATAAAAGGATCAAAGATTCAACTGTGCGTTTGCTCGACCTTTGCAACTACCTGTCTTGGTTTGTTGGGCTCAGCTCAGTTCTTCTCGCTGTCCTGGGAGTCACAAATGACTCTACTATACTGTATCCAGAGTCATCAGGAAGAACAATAACATTACAAGGTGTTTTTGTTCTGGGGACTGCTATGGTGGTTCTTTTCTGCTACCAAGTCATAAAGTGCACAGAACTTGAAGTTTTGCATTTTCAGGAAAACAAACTGCGCTCAAGAACTAGATATCTCATATATCTACTATCATTCTTGAGTCTGATCAGACCAGTTTACCATTTTGTTTTCATTGTAAGAAGTGAGCTATTTTTCAAGATAGGTTGGTTAAGCTACTTTCACACTCATCAATGGAGTCAACTGTTCATACGTGTGGCTTCGCCTTATATAATCATGTCGTGGTGGACCTTTTCAGTTGAGTTCTTACCTTTGATCAGACTACCTTTACTCAACTTTTACACTATCTGGGGTGTATTATGGTCTTTGGAGGATCACAAGACTCTCAAAGTGGAGGAAAAGCCTAGGATGACAGTTTAGTGAGATGACAGAACGTATTCTGTTCGTAATACTGTACCAATTATGATTATGGTATATTGTATCAATACTAGGCTCTTTTCATGACATCTTTTGTAATCTATATCGCTAAATAAAAGACAGCTTAAAATGGTGTGTGGTGGAGCCTTTTCTCCCAAACTAGCTAGGAACTTGCTCATTCGCTTGATAACATAGAATTTAAAGGCCTCTTAATTTTAAATGAATTCAAGGGGCAGGTGATGACTATTATATCAGGATATGATGCCATATCCGCTTCTGTGGAAAACCAAAACCAGGTCCGGTCTGGTGTCAGAATCCAGCCCTCTCCCCCAAAACTGGAAGGGGTCCATCAGCCCTTTTTCTAGTTTCCCCTATCTATTACAGGCACATTCCATTACCATTATCCCGCAGTTATAGGTTTCTAGGAGTCACACAGAGCAAGAAAAATCCCCTTTCAAAACACCAACTCACTACTCACCTAATTACACTTTATGGCTTCCCCATCCCACATTATGATCTTCTCACCACAACCTCACCAAAATAGCACACAAGTCTCTCCTCGCACTTTTCGAACATCTTTCCATCATTCACTTACCAGGAAACCCGGAATCCCATCTCCGTCCTTGTGACTAACCCCGGATTAGATCCGGTTTGGTGTCACTTCCTAATCGGGAAAGATTCCCCACCTTTGTCTTTGTGTCACAATCCAGTCCCCCAAATATAAAAGGGGACCATCGCCCACTTTTTCTTCCTTCCTTTCCCACATCACATCAAGCACATTCCACCAGAGCAGTACCACACTCTCCACCACCGGGATCCCTATCACCATCCCACAGCTAACAGCAGGATCTCACCTTCCTCTATACACACCACTCCCTCTCTTTTCCCGCAGATTATCCTCCACTTTCTCACCAATTCCAGATAACAGCATATTCCCTCAGCAGTGGTCCTGATAAGTTTTTTGATGTTGATGGCTTTGATATCTTGATGGCCTTGGAGATTTTGGTGATGGTCATAATGTTGATGAGGTTTGATGTTAAGGATTTTCTTCTGGATGCTGATGATTCTGTCAGCTCAGCTTCAGGTTTCCGGGGATTTCCACAGCACGGTGGCGTTTTCTATACCGGACTGGTAAGTCATTTGGTGTATCTACGGTGTCTACAGTGTCGTTGATGCTGCTAATGATGTTACTGATGTTGTTGACTTCATATTCTCGGTGAACTAACCTGGTCAGTTCATACGACATTCTCACAGCACTGGGGTGTTTTATGTACTGGCCCTGTAAGTCTATTGATGACATATGGAGTTGGTGATGTTGTTGATGTTGTTGACTTCATATTCCCGGTGGACCGGCCAGTTCATAAGGGATTCCCACAGCACTGGGATGTTTTATGTACTCGTTCTGGTAAGCCTATTGAGATTCTTGATGTTCATGATGTTGATGATGTTGATAATGTTGTTGATGTTCATGAAGTTGTTGATGTTGTTGATGCTGTTGATGTTGTTGATGTTGTTGATGTTCATGATGTTGTTGATGTTCATGATGTTGTTGATGTTGATGATGTTGATGATGTTGTTGATGTTGTTGATGTTGATGATGTTCATCACATTGTTGACTTCATATCCCCCGTGGACTAACCCGGTCAGTTCATAAGATGTTCCCACAGCACTGGGATGTCTTATGTACTCGCTCTGGTAAACCTATTGAGGTTCATGATGTCCATGATGTTGAGAATGTCGAACACACCTATGATCTATTGACATCTTCTCATCACTTCATCAACTCTCATGGGCTTTAACTTCAACTTCATCGATGACTTTTGAGGGGGAGGGGGTTTATAGGTTTTATAGATATATAAGCACTCGTAGACCACGTGGTGCCCATATAGAGTCTCATACACTACTGTATAGAGCTCTAGAGCCTATTTGGGCACCATAAATTCTGGGAATCATGCGAGAGGGAGGGCGTTGAATTTTTTTTGTAGGCTTTCGAGGTAGTCTCATTATGTCCAATAACTTGGCCAATAATGGTGTTATAGAGCCAACAATGTATATTGTGTGTAGATGTGCATCCATTATATACGTTAAAATAAGCGATATATGCTTATCGTATTTAGTTGTGGAGTTATAAGCCGAAATGTGGTGATTTTTGAGAGGTCACCATACTAAATGTATGGCTTCTCAAGACCTTTAATTCGTGAACTCAGACTTTTCTGGTGATTTTAGATGTTGTATGTTCTCCTGTAAGCCAATTGAGCTTATATTTATGTGATTGGGGCCTATTGGAATCTTTTTACACGTTAAAAAGGTATGTACAAATCTGTATGGTCCAGTCACGTGCACCCAAAAGTCTGTCACGTGACAGTCATGTGACCAAACACCCGGACACCACATTCACTAACATATGGCCATCTCCGATTGTGCAAAACTTTATGTCCAGATTTAAGTGCGTTGTGGTAGGAAAATCGAATGGTTGAGCACAGTTTAGTTGTGTAATGTAGTTACGAAGAATCGATATATAGTCTTCGAAACCTTGTATTCCGCCTGGAAAGGTGAAATCCTGCTAGCGTACTTCTGAGCTTACCACCTACAATGCTTGGGGCTTGATTATGTAATCTATATCCGATATAGTGTAACGGCTAGCACGGTTCGCTTTCACCG
Organism: Petasospora mississippiensis; assembly: GCA_030581715.1. Classification (NCBI taxonomy): domain Eukaryota; kingdom Fungi; phylum Ascomycota; class Saccharomycetes; order Phaffomycetales; family Wickerhamomycetaceae; genus Petasospora; species Petasospora mississippiensis. The sequence goes on along the minus strand of JAKTVV010000010.1, from coordinate 161,220 downwards.
AGCAGACCCGGGTTCGACTCCCGGTATCGGAGAGTTGTCTCTTTTTTTTTTTGCTATTTTGCTATTGTGCTATAACATAATACGCTTTATTATATTCCAGAATCAGCCTTAGTGTATAGATCCAGCTATTTTGTGCTACTGTTGAAACTCTTACATTTCAGAATCAACCGGAGTCGACGAGGATTAAGGACGTCTTGTGAAGCTATAATGCAGTACGTCTACATGTATTTTGAGTCTCTAGCTTCACAAACAATATAGTCACGTATGAGTCCAGCTATACATTAAATATAGTTGGATCTCATACGTCGTTTCAATATCAAACTTCCTAGCGTATATTGCATGAGTACTACTCCAGTTAAATCTGCACTTATAACATTCAGAAACAAGCTTAGTGTATAAATCGAGCTGAATTGTACTACTGTCGGATCTCTTCAATTGTAACGTTTCGAAAAAAATATATTGACCTCCCCACAATCACTTGTGGAAAACAACCTTCTCACCAGAGACCTTCCCGGTCTTCAACAAGGTCCAAGCCTCGTTAGCAGACTCGTAGCCCGGAGCCAAAATCCTCAACTTAGCGTGCTGGAGCTCCTTCACCAAAACTGGAATCTTCTCGAACCAGAACTTCTTGTAACGGTTGAAAGTCTCATCTGAGATGGAAAAGTGGGTGCCGAACAGGTCCAGAGCCTCGCCTGTAGCGAGATAGGCCAAAGTACCTGGAGCAACTACCACCTCACCGGATCTACCGTCGGCCTTGTAGTTGTCAGCAGTCTTGAAGAGCAAGTTGTCCAGGGTAACCTTTGGCGAGTTTGCGGTAGCATCATAAAGAGATTGCCAGGTGGAGTCCTCAGAAACGGTATCAAGGCCGTATCTAATATCGCTTCCAGTAGCACTCTTGATCTGCTCAATGGCATCAGCGTCGTTGTAATCAACTGTGACGTCAGCACCAAGGGACTTCAAGTATTCGTGATGCTTCTTGGAAGCAGTGGTGACAACCTTCAAGCCAAAGCCCTTTTTGGCGATCTGAATAGCCAAAATACCCGTGGCAGTAGCTCCTCCCCAAATCAATATGTACTTGCCCTTGTCGGACTCCTGGATGTTCAGGTTACCAGCAAAAGACAAAACAATGGTGGACAATCCAAGAGTAACGGATGCTGCACCGGCAAGAGAGTCAATTGAGCCAGATCTGTACTCGCCAACAGGCAAAGACTTCTTCAGCTCTGTGTCGTACTTAATGGTAGTGGAAGGATCAGCAATTATGTAATCGGCAAAGCAGCCTCTAGTTTTGTTGTAGTTACCGTGGGCAAACACAGAGACAACATCACCAACTTTGAAGCCAGAAACGTTCTTACCGACCTTTTCAACGATACCAGCAGCGTCTGAACCGGTGATGTCGCCTGGGGCTCCGGCCTTGAAGTCGATGTGCTTCCAGTCTGTTGGGTTAGCAGCGTAGGCAATTGTCTTGACAATCAATTGGTCTTCTGTTGGAGTTGGGTAAGGGACGGAGGCGGTGGTGGCCCATTTTCCGTCTGCTGGGGACTCTGCGATGACGAGGGCTGTGTTGGTGGCCATTTCTTTGGGTTGTTTGTAGTTGTTGCGATTTATTTCGAGACTTTAGGAGTTATTAATTCGAATTGTTTCGAATTGTTTCAAATTGTCTGGATCAGTTATTCAATTGGGGTTATTTGGTGTTATCTCGAGTTATTAATTCGAATTGTTTGGAGTTATTTGCAGTGGGTTAAGTACTGTGGATAATATGAATGGAAAGTGCGGGAGTAATTTATATAGGAAAAATGCCGTTTAATGCGTATATCCTCCGCTTAGTAATGTCGAAATGAGGTTATGCAGGCAAAGTCGGGTGCGATGATGTGATTGATCTAGAGAATTCGATTGTGAATCAGGAACTCGAATCCTGGGGGAATTGTTTTTAGTACTATGTCACGTGTAAATTCGTACAGTTCCTCAAAAGGCATAAATCATAAAGATTTATCCTGCAGCTGACCGGGACCCTGATCAACCTCCCAGTTGAAGCTGTTAAAAAGACATTCAAGGTGGAATTAGGTCAATTGAGCCCATTAGATGTATACCAATCGACGTGAATCGACTTTGCTTGGCTCTAGACGTAAATCTCGTCCATCTCCACAGTTTCAGCTCTATATTTGCTTCAAATACTAAGGCAGTTACGTCGTCGGTATTAATATCGAAAAGATAATAAAAGCTAGACACCATAAAATCTACCAGTTGATCAACTTGAAAAACACACTACTGTGAACACAGTGAAACTTTGGAATTACCTCCAAAGTGCCATAAACGTTTATCTCGCTTGATGAGGGATAACGAGAAACTGCCCAATTAGGAAAGCACAACCACGGCCGACGGCGCACTTATGCGAACACCCGGACACCACAAATCCGGCTCCCATATCGCTGGCAACAAAGGAAGCCAATATCACCAAAGAAAGCACAGGAAGCCAACTCCACCAAAAACGCACCAATTGTGCCACTTCCTCCGCACAATGCCAGTGAGTGTCACGTGATGCCGCATTTTGCGCCATTTGAGGCCCCACCACTAACAATCCTCAGGCATACCACTCCACGTTCCTCGCTGATCCAGCCGCCAACGACCGTCTTATCGGCAACGTTGCTCTTCTTCCTCTCAAGACCAAGTTCCGTGGTCCAGCGTATCCTAGTGAGGCTGACTATGACATTATTGACGAAGTCCTTGATCTTTTCCGTGCCAACTCGTTTTTCCGCAATTTCGAGATTAAGGGCCCTGCTGATCGTCTGCTGATTTACGGCATTCTCTTCGTCTCAGACTGTCTCTCCAAGCTGAAAACATCAACATCGGCGTCAGAGGCCCACAAGGTGCTCACGAACCTTTCCCTGGACCATTTCGCCATTCCAGGCGACGGCAACTTCCCGCTAAACTCGCTCTACCAGCCTCCAAAGGACAGAAACGAGTACGAGCTGCTGAAGCAATATCTCACACAGTTCCGCCAGGAGCTCAGCTCCCGTCTCCTGGAGAGAGTTTATAGAGACGACCCTTCACATCCGTCGAAGCACTGGCTTGCGTTCACCAGAAGAAGATTCATGAACAAGAGCTTGTGATACGAACGAGATGATGCGTGCAGGTACTGTACGCTGTTGACGAAATATAAGATAGTATGATTGTGCCCATTAATATAGTTACAATAGAACAAGCACCAACAAGTTTGAAAGAATGCCTTTATTTTGCATTTGCTATATTCATGGTGTGATACAATCATAATCATTGCATCTGCCGTAAGTTACAGTACATTTGTCAATGCAACATATTGACATTAACCCCAGCACCTTGATATTATTGGGATCGGTTTTAAACTCAGTACAATAAACCAACCAATAAATGAAGAGTGACGCCTTTGTATGGGCCTTTGTGTCAAAGTTTGGCGTACTCTACGTTACACTGTGAATGCATTATGCCAAGCCTGAATTGGGCCCATAAACCCGCTATAAACCCAATAACCCTATTAAAAAACCAATAAATAAAGAATGTCTTACCAAACCTGTAGCTCCTCAAACAAGTCCACACGATACAAACAATCGTCCAAGTGCTGAGAAATGTATCGTCTGATGTCGTCAGACATAACGCCAGGACCACACGTGACAACACCTATTGATCCTTTGGCATTGCTGAATTCGGCACTGAGAATCTTTGCAGATGGTGCTCTTCCAGCATGAAAAGTGACGAACTCCGAGTATTGTGCCAAGAAGGGATCTGTTATAGCCTGATCAAGGGTAAAATTTCTTGATATGTAGACATCACAAACGATACCAGTTCTTGCCAGTCTCTTCAACTCAGCTTCGAACCATTGGATGGTATCAACGGATCTAATGGTCCAAACCAACCTGATTCGTTGTCTTTTGATCAACGAACCTTCAGCAAGATGAAGTGCGTGATAGAACGGTCCTGGGATACCATTACCTCCGGCAAATAGCAGCACATTATCATAGGCCTCAATTGGGGACTGATTACCGTATGGACCTTCCAATGAGACTCTCATAGTGGTAGTGCCACTTTCACCTAGCAAATACATCATTTGGGAAGTGATACCGTCCTTAGCCTTGATATAGATTGTGATCTCCTCGTCTTCCAAAACGGAATCGATGATAGTGAACGGGTGAGATTGCCAAAATATTGACCAATGAAGGAAGTGGATGAAGACGAAACAGCCAGGATACGGGTTCCAATTGTGAGGTCTCTTGACGATAACTTTGAAAGTATGATCACCACTGTAGCAAATCTGGGCCTTGGGAGCACCAAATTTGCAGAGTCTGTAGATTCTCACGGCTCTATCAACCCCCCAGACAAATAAGGAGCCGGCGATCCAGTCGAGCCATCCAAACTCGAAACAATGCATCCAACAGGAAGCAAAGAACCAGATTGCAAACAGTATATGCGTGACGAGGAAGAGCTCATAGTAAGCGACTCTGAAGTTGTGGATAGCACCCAGGACGATAAAAGCACAGAGAATAGTTGCAAACCAACCGGTTATAAACCAGACCTCTGTCAGCCTGCTGAAGAAGCTACCCTTCATCAGCATTGCTGTGGTATAACAAATCGAGTGAATCATAGCATCGACGACCATGATTCTTGCTGTCCACTTGTGAAAAATCATGAAAGTGGAGTATGACAAGCCTGAAACTCCAATCAGCATGTTGTTCCTCCCGGCGAAAAGGATGAGGATGGGAAAATGAGCAAATGCAAGAACACCAGCTCGATCTGCTGAAAGACGGCATAGCTGGTAGAGCCAAGAGCCTGGCCCGAAAAGCTGGTTATCGTCATATATCTCTATAGAGAAGATAAGAAAAACTGTGTTGAGCAGGAAATAAAATACAAGAACGATGGCTTCCGGTGTAGAGGGCAGCAGCGATGTGATTGGTCCAAGTATACGTGAAGGCTCTTGATGGGTTCCGTTGAAAAGCAGGGGGAGTGTGAACCATTTCCGTAAATTGTTTATTTTTGAGCCCACAAAACGGGAGTTGAGCTTTCTGGATCTCTTCAAATTGTTCCACAAGCCGAACCAAACACACATGGAGATCCAGTAAATGTTGATGATAACCCCATAATACTGTGCTTTGTCAAAATTCCCCAGGAAGGCTCTGTAGTCTCTGATCTTGGAAGTAACAGCCATTTTCTCAACAAGAACCGGAGTATACTGTATTTCTGTGTGGTTCCAAGTTCCATCTGATGCTTTTCTAGCCCATCTCGAAGCATTCTGGCTTCTGGACTCAATCTCATCTTGTGAGATCTCAAATTTGTCGAATTTTTGGCAAGCTCGAATGTACGCTTCTCTCCCAGAACGCAAAGAAACATGTCGAGGTAGATACTCATCCATACACAAAACGATGGAGGCAGCCAGTGGCTCGTAACGACACGAACAGGGCCAATTTCCGTCCGAGCACGCGAATTGAAACTCCTTCGAGAGAGAAAGCTGACAGGAGTACAGAGTGCTTTGCTGGATGGTACCCATCAAATGCTCGGCCAAAGCCGCCTGAAAAAGGTATAGTAGTAAAATAGGCCGTACGAACATGTTAGGAGGAGTTTTTCGGGCTGAAATACTCGCCCTTCGAGTTATTGGGCTGATTTGGGTGTTGGTCAGAGAGACGTTGGTGATCTTTTCGATAAAAAAATAAATAAAATAAATAAAAAAAAATGCACCCCGGCTTTTGACGGCCTGGTAAGGGCACGCACTAATAACAATAACCTGAAGGAGATCTGCAATTAATTATTGAATTCTCCTTCCGTCTCCCCGGTAACTTTGAAATCACGTGTTAATGCTCTTTACGGGGGCTTTAATGTGACTTTCCCCTTTTTCAACTACGCCTCAGCGTATCTCATTGGTACTATGAGAGATCTAGAATATGCATTAGAGATGTAAAGCAGGATTAAAAGAGTGAAAGAAATCAGAACGCCCCGGTGTTTCTGGGGAATTAAAACCCCAAAAATGGAATATCAATAGAGTGAGTAATATTAATAAATAAAGCTGAATGCCCCGAATTAGCGGAATATTAAAGCGAAAGAAACAGGACTAAAACCCCTTGTACGGCCTCTTGGCCCTGATGGAAGCACCGTATTTGAAGAAAAAGAACGGAATTGGGAGCATTCCCAAGGCAATAAATCCAATCAAACTAGCACCCCAATGGACCCCCAAGTTCTCAAATAGCTGCTTTGAGAAGAGAGGGAACCCAGAGGCGAAAATCGATCTCAAGAACGTGTTGGTAGCAATAGCAGAGGCCGCGTACTTGGTGTATGTATCCACAAGATAGTTCAAGCAGCCCTGGAAAGTGACCAGGAAGCCTATACCAATGAGGTAGATGCCAATACAAGGGGCAATCCAGTGAACACTTTCCCTTGAGGTCCAGGCGAAGATAAAGATACCAGCGGGCATAGCCCATCCGATCCACATAAGAAGTGGGAACCTCTCTTCCGGGATCACTTTCCCGTCATTCTCTTTTATCTTTCTAGCGTAACGACCTGCAAATAGTACATTCAGGAAACACCCCGTCCAGGTGCCCAGGAAGAAGGACATATTGGGCAAAGTTGTGACGGTTCCTGTCCAGCCCCTAGTCATCGTCAGAGACTCAGGAACCGTGGTGATGATGAGGTAGAAAACACCAAACACATAGCTTGCGTACAAAACAATAACAAACACAATCGGGGTGAACAGCATAGCAAAAGGTCTCACCAGGTGGAGCCTGACAACGTCCTTGAACTCGAGTTTCCACAGGTCGTGGGGAGCATGCAGTTTGAAGTTACGGTGTTCTAGTCTCATAGACCGGGCATGGCGGGCCAAAATCACAGGCTGGTAAGTCTCCTTTAGAGACAATTCACAGGCCAAGAAGAGAACGAAACACAGCAGACCTGAGAAGTAGAGTGGGATTCTCCAGGCTGCAAAATCGTCATTGGGCCTGCTGTGCATCAGCAGCGAGGAGATCGTGGGACCACAACTTGGGCCAATGGAGACAAACAGGGCATAAAATGCCAGATATTTCCCCCTAACACTCGGATCGGGAAACATATCTGCCAGAACACCACCGGCAGAGACAATTGGCGCACCAGAGAAGAAGCCCGAGAGGAACCTGAACACCAGCATACTTGCGGCGTTGTAGCTTGTAGCAGTCGCAAAAGTCATGATGGAGCTGATCAGAAAAGGCACCAGCACACCAATCTTGCGGCCGTAGACCTCCGATATCGGGCCAAAAGCCATTGGTCCAAAAGCGATACCAAGAATGTACAGCGAGTTGGCGAGTAATGCCACCTCTCTCGAGATCCCAAAGTCTTCGTTCATGAGCGTGACAAAACGGGAAGCAGACAAAGATGTAGAGCCAAGCTGGGCACAGTACGTGACCAGTCCGTACATCACCGTGTGGAAGATCTTACGCTTTTCTGGCCAGTTTCCCGGCTTGATGGGGGCTTCTGGCTTGAATGTTATTAGTCCCTCAGCATCAATGTTGAAGTTGAGGGCCTGTTCGTCTGTGATTTCGTCGTGAGCTGCTGAATGAGTCGAATGGGTGTCTCCTTCGAGCTTCCCAGTCCGTGTTGTCAGTCCCTCTTTTATTATGCCCATTTTGTTTGTAAAATGAGAGAAACGGTATCTTTGGAGGCTTGTTGCCGAGACTTTAGCGGTAGATCGGAGACTAAGGGGCACCAGGAGCACAGAAATTCTTTGAATTTGGAGGCTGTGGAAAGGGTTTTGAGCCAATACAGTGGGAAATACAAAGCTTTGAGGGAAAGAATGGAATAGTCATCGATTAGCAGGTTGGCCCGACCCGTTTTCCCAATCCGGTCAATATCCCGACATATTTTTCTTGTCCGTGTTCGGAGTTGGGGACTAGGGGACTAGGGGACTCAAAAGGTTAGGTCCAAGACTAACACCCGGACACCACTCGCGCGAGCAGGGACTCACCAGCTTTTGTGTACAGGAAGACATACTCATCGTAGTTATTAAGAACAGCGCCAACTAGGAGAAAAAAAGTATGTCCGAGGAGTCGATATCCGTGGAAGAGACAAACAGGATCCGAGTCTCCCTTGGGTTGAAGCCCATTCCCGTTGGTGCCCCGGATTCGAAGCCAGTAGAGACTTCCAACAACTCTCTATCCCTCAATGAGACCAACAAACTTCGAATTTCTCTCGGTTTAGCGCCTATTCCTGAAATCAAGAGTGTTGAGACTTCTGAAACTGCTACTGAGACTACAGAATCGTTCCAGGCCAAACGTTTAGCTAACGAGAGAGCAGCCAAGATCGAGGAGTCGCTTTCGCTTGCGAGATTCAAGGCTGAGAAGAGGCGAAGAATCCAGAGCTCGAAATCCCTACTGGGAGATGCCATAGAGGACGACACTGCTGATTGGCTCTCGAAGATTGGTGCCAAGTCTCTTCACAAGAAGACGAAACAGAAGAAGACTAAACCGGCGGACCTAGACCCAAAAGAGCTAGCGGGCATCAAAGTGGCACATAATCTTGAGGACTTTGAGGATATTGACGGTGATATAATTTTGACCTTGAAAGACAACTCTGCATTGGACGACGAAGATGAGCTTGAGTCTGAGCTGCTTGTTCAGAAGAAGAAGTTGAAGGATGAGATGGCCAAAAAACTGAGAACCAACAGATTTGATAAGAATGGCCAAGAGCTAACGAGACTGGAGATGAGAGAGATGGATATGGTTGGTGTTGAAGAAGAAGGGTTTGTTCTTGATGGGGGCGAGATTAAGCTCAATGGTGTAAAGAAGGACGAGGGCAAAGTATCTGAAGACAAGGCACAAAAAAGACTACAGTTCAGTTTAGACGATTTGGACGATGAGGAGCAAGAACAGCAGGACTATGCTGAGAGTAAGCCTATCAAGATGAAGAAGCTAAAGAAAAAATCCAAATCGCAATCACGTCAGCGAGATAACGATGATGCTGAAGTTTCTCTGAAACCGGTAACGCTAGAAAATGCGGATGCAGAGATTGACGATGACTATGAGCTTCGCTCAAGGTTGGCATTTAAGAGAGCTACAAAGCATAAAAAAAACAAGAAAACACCCGAAGAATTGGCCAAAGAGATTGCAGAAGAGAAGGAGAATGGTATGGATATCGATGAGAGCAATGACGGTGTTGTAATTGACGAAAATGAAGACTTTTTGAACTCTATAAAGGCTACTGCTGACAAGGAACTGAAACCAGATATGACCGTTGATCCAGAAAAACCAGTTCTTGATGACGTTGAGGATGTTGTCATAGTTGATCAGGACGTTGCTGATGCCAAAGAAATGGAGCAGGAAACAGACTCAAAGAGCGATGAACTGGAAGCGAACTTTGCTGGTGGGTTAGCAGCCACACTCAATTTCCTCAAATCCAAGTCCGTTGTGAAGATCAAATCGGAAGAGGAACTAGCTGCCGAGAGACGTGACAAAGAGATTAAGAAGGAGATTGAACTCAAAAAGATCCAAGCTCAAGCTGCATTGAAGAAGCACGAGGAGAAGATTCGTGAGGATCCCAAGTTCAAAAAGATGCCAAAGAAAGAGCAAAAGGAGTATCTTGAGCACGAACTTGAGAAGTTCAAATCGTATCAAAACTCCAAAGAGATGGCTGAGAAGCTTCAGTCATATAATCCGGAGGTTGAGCTGAAATACGTTGATGAATTTGGTCGTGAGATGAAGCAGAAGGAGGCTTTCAAGCACTTGTCACATCACTTCCATGGTAATGGTATGTCAAAGAGCAAAGTTGCTAAAAAGCTCAAAAAAGTTGAAGAAGAGAGACAAAATCAATACAAAGAGTCATTGCTAGGCCCTGGTGCAGCTGAGGGTGAAGCGGGTGATAAAGCTGGTGTGAGGATTCAGTGATGAGAGTATACGCTATGCTCATGAATACAGCTTCTACAATAATTCACGATGAATTGCAGGATCTTTGATAATATGACATGTCACCATAGAATACAGGATCTACGTCCAATATAATTTGACTGCATGTCACCGGCATAAACACCAAGATTTACGTCCCGAATTGTATAATCTAGCCGTTATCATAAGAAGTATCAACGCCGATCTGATCTGTCACATCATTTACTATATTGTAATCCAGATCACAGTTCATCTTATCAAATATTTGACATCCCACGCGGATAAACACCAGGTTCGAGCACGTCGAACTCTTTTGTGAGTGAGATGATGGCATGAATACGTAGAATAGAATTCGAAATTCAATATAATTACGGATCAAATATTGAACAATATATAATAGTACAAAGATCTGTGAGTCAGTTAATGAAGACTTATATAAATCCGCAATAACAGAATAAACATATAGTACAAATCCAGGATCTACGATATCCATTACACCAAATCTTATGACTTATGTGGGATCGACCGTTTCCCCCTTAGTTTGCGCATAAATGCAAGGGGATCCAACGCCTGTCATCAACTGAAATAGGAGAATTGCAAGGGTAATTACGCCGGTAGAGCACTAATATATAACCAAAGCGGCAAATGGGCCAATAATACATAATTAAAACAGTTTTTTAACCCGGTAATTCAACTATCAACCAATCAGGGATAAGCGTTGCGGCTGGCTTACAGGGGTGCGTCGATCTCGATGATCATCAGCTAAATGTTCTGGAATTACCACGGTTTGGACCCGGCTTTTTTGACAGGTAACTCTCCAGGCTTGTTATGTACACTATAAATACCAAGAATTCATCGAGATTTTCTAATACAGCGAATCAAGGGGAATCATACAAACTTCCAGGCGTTCCCGTAGCTGAAAAGGGAAGGGAACGCGAGGTGTGCCCCTACCGGAATCTGGCGCAACTATAAAAAGAAAAGAAAAGAAAGTGTGTCGCCAACCGAAATTCGCGGATTTTTTTTTTAATTTTTGTTTACTTTTGTTTCTTTTTTTTTTTTTTTATTTTCCAAGGGGCAGGTTTTCATATCAACAGACGTGAATTTCCATCTTTTAATTTTGGAAAAATCCACACAAACGCACTAAAAACAAGAGATTTTGAGCGACATTTCCCATAAAGTCGCTGTCCACTCGCTTCATATTTCCAATCTCTTTTCCTGCTGTTTCCCCACCTTTTTCGGCCTCCACACAGCCAGCCACGTGTTACAAGCTTTACTCCTGGTGTCAATATATCCAACTTCTAAGCTTCCACTGCCATGATTACGGTACAAATAAATACTCCGCAGCAGCAGAATACCCAGCAATTTGAGCAGACTGCTCTGAAAAAGCTTGAGGTGCAGGGAAAATGGCCCCAGTTCCGCAATGTGCTCCAGCAGCCTCCTCTGAAGCCGTCCAAATCGTCTGCTTCGCTGAGCAAACAGGACTACGAGCAGTATTTCACTATGGAGGGCCGGAACACGTTCCAGGCCCGTCTGAAGCGTGCTCTGCCGTCTTTTGACGTGAAAATTCTCGGGTTTTGTCTGGTGTGGTACGCCTTTTCTGCTATTTCGTCCAACATTACAAAGGTCATTTTGAAGCAGTTCCCCCATCCTACGACGCTGACGGAGGTCCAGTTCCTCATTAATGCGCTGCTTTGTCTTGGTACATTGGCGTTGATCAATAATAACCGCTTCCTGATTGAGAAATTCCCAGTTGGCGCCATTCCGTCGAGGGACAAGTTCCATTCCGAGCGCACAACATGGAATCTCGTCCAGCCAACTCCAAAAATCCTCAGACAGGTTGGGCCAATGGGAATGTTCCAGTTCGTAGGCCACATCACGTCTCACCAGGCCACTTCAGTTATCCCCGTTTCGCTGGTTCATTCTGTCAAGGCGTTATCTCCACTGACTACAGTATTTGCGTACAGAGTTGTTTATAACACCAAATATCCAACCGTTACGTACATTACGCTCATTCCGCTGATGTTTGGTGTCATTCTCACATGTTTTTCCAACAATCGCCGGTCCTCGTCGCTGGACTCGTTCAAGTTCTACAAAGGGCTGGTGTACGCCTTCATCTCGATGCTGATTTTTGTGTCACAGAATATCTTTGCCAAAAAGATCCTCACAATTAAGCCTAAAGGGCTCCCTACACGAAAAACGGCCTTCACCACAGGTTCAGACGATGAGGAGGAAGAGAAAATCGACAAAACCACAATTCTTCTCTATTGCTCAATGATTGGCTTCACACTAACACTCCCAGTGTATCTCGTCTCTGAGCTCTCAAACGAAAGACTCACCTTGCTTGATATCAACATCCCGATCTTTGCACTTTTCCTGCTTCATGGCCTATCGCACTTCTGCCAGGCTATGCTTGCGTTCCATCTGATAGGCCTGATAACACCGGTCAACTACTCAGTTGCCAACATTCTCAAGAGAATAGTTGTCATTGCACTGGCGCTGGTTTGGGAAAGGGAAAGCGTTAATGCTAATCAGGGTCTCGGGTTGTTGTTTACAATGGTTGGGTTATATGCATATGATAGATGGGGTATGGTCAAAAAGTAATGTACTTATGGGTTATGCATGGTTTATACAGATTTTTAATGATTCAAATCAGCTGTAGGTAATGATTCACACTCCGTTTTCACTCTGGTGATGTTGGAAGTGTCGCTGAACAGAGATGGAACAGGAGCCATTCCAGTTATGCTCCTTTTCTCCACCTGGACTTGGCTCAAGTCTTGAATCATCTTCTTGAGAACCTCCATCTCGATGACGGGATGGACAGTTGTTAAAAATGACAATGAACTGATGAGTCCGAAGTCTGGGAAAAGAGTGTCAATGCCAGTCAAATTGGGTAGCTCAATAGAACCGTCAAATATGTTTCTTTCTTCCAATAAGGACACATCTTTCTTCATGTAAGCCGATTTGAGTCTTTCAAAGATGTATGGATCCCGGTCCTCTTCCTTCAGATTGGAGAGTGATTTGAGCTGGTGTTCAAAGTCTCTAAACACCTCATCTTTGAGTGAAGTGAAGTAACGACACGAGTCAACGGTACCAAAGAACAGAACCAAGCATACTTTCATCTCCATTATACGCTCTTTCTGTTTGAACCGATCATTGTTCAGCATGTAATCAACTTTTTGCAAGAGTTGGAGTTCCTGCGTGTCGATCTCCATGCCGGAAATGCTCTCAAACACCTGTTCACAGCTTATGGTACCACAATGAGGTGAAGAACCTCCTCTATCTGGTATGTCAGCATAAGCTGGATCTCTCGGAGGTAAAGTCTCGAGCATCTCCATGTTATTGGCCATCTCTTCAGACTTATACTGACCAACTGGATTAAGATTAAGAGCATAACTGGACGGTGAGTGTGATAACTCGGCATATCCATCATCATAGTCTGATTGTGGAAAGATGGTATCCCCATGGATACTGAAGAGGTCATGGTCATTCATTCTTAGTGGTTGATCAGGCGTTGCGCTATAGAAGAGAAACTATGATATTGAGATGATGTGTTGTTGATGGGGATACTAGAACATGAATGAACTATCTATGAATCTATATATTTGTCGTGTGTAGTAATGTTGTATATATGAGCTGTTATAATCATCAGAGGGAGTATTTTCTGCCCATGCGCCGAAACTAAGTATATCCACCGGACACAGCCATAGAAGAAGAACACAACGTTTTGTACGTATCAGCTCATCAAACTTAACTTCAATCAACTACAATGTAGTCTTCAATCAACTTCAATGTAGTCTTCAATTAACTACAATATATTACCAGGGGAGATGAAGGTTGCCAATGAGTGGGGGTCACGTGCATATGGGCATAAAGTCACGTTCCCAGGCGCTCGGCAATAAAAAATCCCCCTTTCTTGTAAAGAGCTTCCCATATATGTGTCTCTATAAATAGCACCCTTCTGCTATCCAATCAGCACTCCTAGGCGTTGACCCGCTCAACAAAACCTGGAGAAGAGATCCCGAAATCAAAGGGGCCGCGCTGTGGCGATGCTTACGTAATCATGTACATTCGGGATCCCGTTTCGACAGGGGAACCAACAAATTTTTTTTTGTGGTAGGGGCCACACCGGAGGCCCCCTGGCTCCTAGGATAAGCTAGCTTTGTGGAGCCTGGGGCGCTCTGATTGGCCAATTTCACCTTTTTTTTTCATATATTTAAACACGAATGAAACCAGCAACAGCCTCAAATAATCATATGTGTTGTTTGCTCCTGCGTGCGGGCTTACAGTGCGTTCTGGTAACTGCGATAATCCCCGATTCCCCAACATTATAAGCACACGATTCTGTCCCCTATAAAAATCTTTAAAAAAAAATCCTACACAATAACCACCAGCTACAACCTCCAAAACAACCACAGCTACACCAGAAATGTCCACCTCGACTGTGACTGGCTCTAGCGGCCAGGGCTCTGGTTCCTCTACAACTACGCAGAGAACTGGTAACATTGCGTCTCTCAACACCACCAAGAACTTGACTGCCATTGACACCTTTGGCAATGTGTTTGAGGCCCCAGACTACACGATGAAGGACATTCTCGCGGCCATTCCCCAACACTGCTACGAGAGAAGACTTACGACCTCGTTTTACTACGTTTTCCGTGATCTGGCGGTGATCTTCACTGCTGGGTACTTTGCCAATCAGTACATCCCACTCATTGACAGCGTTTTGCTGAGAACTGTTGCCTGGGCAGCCTACACGGTGTTCCAGGGCCTTTTCGGTACCGGAATCTGGGTCCTGGCCCACGAGTGTGGCCACCAGGCTTTCTCTGACTACGGCTGGGTCAACGACCTGGTTGGCTGGGTTTTGCACTCTTCTCTGCTTGTTCCATACTTCTCGTGGAAATACTCCCACGGAAAGCACCACAAGGCCACAGGTCACCTGACCAGAGACACCGTCTTCGTGCCATCTACCAAGGAGCAGTACAAGGCGAAGAAGTTTGTTGAAAAGCTCGAGGACCTCACTGAGGATGCTCCAATCGTCACTTTGTACCAGCTGTTGCTCCAGCAGCTCGGAGGATGGTTGGCCTATCTTACGACCAACGTTACTGGCCAGCCGTTTGAGGATGTGCCAAAGTGGAAACACAACCACTTTGTGCCAACTTCTCCGCTCTTCGAGCAAAAGGACTACTGGTTCATTGTTCTGTCCGATATCGGAATTCTCCTCCAGGGCTACGTCCTGTTCTCTGCGTACCGCAAATTTGGGCTTTTCCTTCTCACCGTCAATTACCTGATTCCTTACGTGTTTGTCAACCATTGGTTGGTGTTCATCACATTCCTCCAGCACACATCACCTGAGATGCCACACTACGATGCCTCCGAGTGGAACTTTGCCAGAGGCGCTGCTGCTACAATTGACAGAGAATTCCCAATTGTCGGTCCTTACATTTTCCACGACATTATCGAGACTCACGTTTTGCACCATTATGTGTCGAGAATTCCTTTCTACAACGCCAGAGAGGCCTCTGAGGGCATCAAGAAGGTGATGGGAAAGCACTACAGATATTGCGGTGATAACATGTTTGCGTCTCTCTGGGAAGCTGCCAGAACCTGTCAGTTTGTTGACGGAGACAACGGTATTAGAATGTACAGAAACAGAAACAACATTGGTGTGCAGGCAACTGACTGATTTATATATTCGGCTATATTTTTATCTATTTAAGTTTATGCAATGGCTGTAGTCTGTGTATCTTTAGTCATACTCCATGGTTAGTATACTCTTCATCAATTAGATCAATCACATAATTATGAATAGAAAATACTGGTTAATATCACTTATATCGCCTTTATTTGTCTAATCAATATGTAAATGGCTCTACAGCTCGAACCCGTCCACCTGGTCCGTGTTCACGAACCAATCAACAAGCTTCAAATTCTCGTCGCTCTTTGCCTGGAGCTCTGGACTCCACAATCCAGCATACTTGAAAGCCTCAGCAGGCTGAATGGTCTTCCTGCCGTCTTTTAGCACGTACTTGGTCACTGCAGAGGCGTGGACTCTTTTATTAACAACGAACTGGGATAAAATAAATATCCACTTCTCGTCCCAGGCTACCACCCTCGAACGCACTGTGTACTTCTGGAATGGCTTGATCTCCTTCTTGAAGGAGCAGAAAACATTGGCAACTGGAATGAACACGAACTGGTTTGATGCAGTGGGCTTCTCAACCAGGAACCTCTGGAGAACAGTGGTCATCAGCTCGGAACGAGCAATGTCCAACTCTTCAAAGTAGGTGGAGTTGGACTTGTGCAGGTAAAAGTCACACTCAAATGGCGAATTGTACGTTTTGTACTCAGAGACATTGAAAACAGTCTTCACCTGGCCGTAGGGGAACACTTTTGGGAACCATTTGGCAAGAAACAAGTTCTTGCCAAACACCCAGTAGATGCGTACGTAGTATGCTAGCGGCAACGATTTGTAGGAGGAGAGAAGGAACGCATAGAATGCGTACTTGATGAATGAATATAGGGCCATGTGATCTTTGTTCTCCTTTTCTCCCGGGGTTTTAGTGGACGGTGGTTGAGGTTATAGGGGGATTATCTCTTTTTGTCCCCGGGGTTAGTAGCCCGTGCTTGTATACAGGATAATTAACATAAGATTTCCTAATAAGGAAGTCAACCCTGATGTTCTTGGTCGATAAGCGTTTTGATAAATCAATGAGATACGAATTATTTGAAGTATATTATATACATACATATATGTATATATTGAAGAAAAGACAGCTTTGCCTCATTGACTAGCTGGTTATGCTAGCGAGTTGCCGCTAGCTGTATCGCAACCCAATAGTATATACCATGATAAGATCAACGGCCAATTAATTAAAGGGCAAAGTGCACGATGAGCAAAATAGGAAAAGGATGGATGCTATTGAATAGAGATAACGTCCCAAAAGAAATGGACTGCTATATAATTGTGGAAGGTAAATGAATGGTCCTTTTCTTTTTGTGCACCACACCGCACTTTTGACTTTTGACACAAAAGTCGTTTCTTTTTTTTTTTTTTTCCGCCTTCCTGATCTCGTATAATTATAAACTGAGTCATTTCTTTTTTTTACGGGTGTTTACATATAAAAGACGAGTCATCCCATCTCTTTTTTTGATTCATTTGGAGTCATACTGTACCCTTTTATAAGCAAACACAACACACAAACAGCAAACAAACATAATGTTGGTCGATATTGTCTCCTCTTTGGTTGGTACTCCAATTCTCAATGAGACCAAACCTCTCATCACGCCCTCTACATCGGGTACTTCAACACCTTCTGAGCCGGTTAAACCAGCTAATAACGGCTATAAGTTCAACTGGGACCTCAGTTTCTGGAATGAGGTCATCGAGATCAACTTCTTGAAGAGTAAGAAGTAATCAGCTGTTACAGCAGACACATATATCCACAAGCTACAGACAGATAAATGATAGAGGGCTGTTGGATCTGAAAAGTATATTTAATGATTTTTGCAGTTTATATAAAGTTCCATACTGGAAATGTTTTTAATTAATGTCCGCTCATGATTGTTCTATAACTTCGTACATTTCATAACATATTACACAAGTGAGAATCCGCTCAAAAGTTTGGCAACGCTGAACGTTTTCTCTTGTTGGTATTCACTTGAACAAATAGTGCAAATAAACCTGTAAGAAGTGTCATAATTGTGCCATATATGACCAAAACGATAGTTTTCTCCTTGAGACTGGTTGTCATTGTCGGGGTTGAACTTATAGTTGTAGTTGGTTCAGCCATTCTAGAAGCACTAGTAGTTGGCTCAGCCGTCGTAGAGCTTATAGTTGTAGTTTCACCACCTTTAACGTATAACGTTGGTACTTGAATCTCACCTTTAAGATCCAACATTTCATCATTACCAGCTGCATTACCCATACTTTTCAAACCGTTAGCTTCACAGATCCTCTTGTTGCCCTCTGGAAGACTCATCTCCCCCAAGACCAGCTCTGGAGATTCAACAAACACAACACCAAGTCCCTGAACAGCATGCCATTCTGTGTGACAATGGAAAAACCAGACACCAGGGTTATCAGCTTGGAATCTCAACGCGACAAACCCTCTCCCGGGGACATTAACAGTATCTCTAATCATTGGACTTTGTGGGTATTCGTAATTCCCGTTTGCATCGTAATGGACCTTGGCACCACGTGCAACAACTTGGAAATTGTGCCCGTGGAGATGGAAAGGGTGACGCATATGATCGTGGGAGTTAACAACAATCTCAACAATGTCACCCTGGGATAGCAGTATGGCATTCGTGGCATTGCCATAGATGATTGGATTGTTCACTGTGGTGGTATTAGCAGAGAATATAGTGTTGATTGTAGGGACTTTGGGTGACAGATGAGGAGCTCCATTGATTGTGTAATAGCGTGTCTTGTGTGGTCCATAGTAATCTGAGTCGAAGTCCAGTATGATTTGATGAGTTGGCTCTGTAAGTAATGGGGCATGTGATTTGGGAACGAGCTCGATGTCGTCAATTGGACTCAGCTGCTTTGTGGTCTTCTTAGCCACCTCTGATGTCTCCATGGGCAATGTGTCGTCATATACAAGCCATTGGACAGTGTATTTTTTTCTCATCATGATATTTGTGATTTGAACTAGTGGGTAGTTCTTATCTGCAGAACTTTTCGCCGTGAAGAGAACGGCATATCTTTGGCCAGTCGCCAGGTTCAGAGAGTCAACCTCAACGGGGTCCACCTTGACACCGTCAATCTCAACAATAGTAAGCGAGTGGTCCTCAATGTAAAGATATTGGGTCGCACTCATTCCTGCGTTGATTACTCGAAGAAGATATGTCTTCCCCGGCTCAACCTTGATGTTTTGCGCCCCAGTCTCGTTGAAAAGAGACGAGTCGATATGTGGCTCATTTCCATGTGACCCTTCAGCAAACAGCCCGTCAACAAGCGTAACTGTGTCTTTGTAGTACCAATCGCTCACCAAAATGGCCATGTCCTCATCGTACCCCCACACTTTGTGATCATTCTCGCCCTCAATTATAAAAGCACCCCTCAAACCATCACCGTACTGTGCTGAGTTGTGTGAATGGTACCAGTAGGTGCCAGTTTGGCCTTCAACAGTGAAGTTGTAGGTAAAAGTCTCGCCTGGAGGTATCGGGCATTGTGAGATCATCGTGGCACCGTCCATAAACGACGTTCCCTTCTGGAAGATTCCGTGGAAGTGTAAAGAAGTATCCTCATCTGTGAAGTTGTTGGTAAGACGAATAACCACACGGTCATTCTCGTGGACACGGATCTGGGGAGCAGGCCAATCACCATTGATAACAACAACTTTGCGGACTTCGTCCCCGTTACCATCTGGGCTGAGCTCTTTGTGCGACACAGTCCAGTTGTATTCGTGGACGTGGGCGTGAACTTGCGCCGTGAAAAGGGCAAACCCTACCAGGATGTGCTGAAAAAGCATCTAGTGGGATTTATATGGGTTTTTTGGGTGAAAATGGTGGATATTGTAGTGATGAGGCCTCGAGGGAACAATGGCCCGACGGTTATAGAACGTGTTCGCGAAAGCACTATCTTAAAGCTACACTTATTGACACGCTAGAATGGCAGAGCCATTATTGAATGTGGAGATTGATAGCACAAATGGGCCTAATTCAGGAGAAAAGACAGCTCTCCAGGCAGCTCCTAGGAAGTCAGCTTGAACAGATCATGGATGACAATATGAGCGATCTGAGGAAGATCTTCGCATATCGAACGTATTCGCGGAGCTCAAAGTTACCCGGCCTAGCCCATATAGTATGCGGACGTAACAAGATAAGGCACCCTCTATCTCTCTCATTTCCCACCCCAAAAAGCTGCTTTTTGCGCCCAACCCCACACGATGCCCCACAAGTCCACAGCTCGTGTGTATGCTCACGCATTGGACTCCAAACCGCGAGAATGGTGGGACTACGAGGCCTTACAGGTGGCATGGAACCCCCAGGACGACTACGAGATCACACGCAAACTCGGACGGGGCAAATACAGCGAGGTTTTCGAAGGTGTGATGCTCTCAAGGGAGGAGAAGGTGGTGATAAAGACGCTGAAGCCCGTTAAGCGCAAAAAAATCAAGCGGGAGATCAAAATTTTGCAGAATCTCGTGGGGGGCCCACACATCATCGAGCTGATCGACGTAGTCAGAGACCCCAACTCCAAGATCCCGGCCCTGATTTCTGAGTACGTTGACAACACGGATTTCCGCTCTCTTTATCCGACGTTATCTGGTGGTGAAGTGCGTTTCTATATGTGGGATCTTCTCACGGCCCTGGATTACTGCCATTCTCAGGGCATAATGCACCGGGACGTAAAGCCCCACAACGTGATGATTGACCACGGAAAAAGGCAATTGCGGCTCATAGACTGGGGATTGGCTGAGTTTTACCATGCTGGGACTGAGTACAATGTTCGTGTTGCGTCACGGTACTGGAAGGGCCCGGAGTTGCTGCTTGATTATAGATATTACGACTATTCGCTGGACATGTGGTCTTTTGGTGTTCTTCTGGCCAGCATTATCTTCAAAAAGGACCCGTTTTTCCACGGCAAGAGCAACACGGACCAGCTGATCCAGATTGCAAGGGTTTTGGGCACACAGAAGCTGCACAAGTACCTGGAAAAGTACTCGATCCCGTTGAGCTCAGAGTACGCGGACATGGGCCATTTCGCTGAAAGACCCTGGACGAGATTCATTAACGACAACAACAGAGACCTTGCCACGGAGGACACGGTGGACTTCCTGGATAGGATTCTGAGGTACGATCACCAGGAGCGACTCACGGCAAAGGAGGCGTTGCGCCATGGCTGGTTCGATGCGGTGAGGGACGAGAAGAGGGCGATGGGGTATGTGGCTGATAAACTGTGATAAAAGATGCTGTTGTGCCCCAAGTTCGATTAGAGGCTCCATCATATCACAATGAAGCGATATAATAAGTTGATGTGTTGTAGGGGATTCTACAGATAGGTTAAGTACAATATACAAATATCATTCACAGAGCTATACATCACAAACCAGTCCAGTAGAAGCCCTTCTTGATCTCGAACTTCTCAATGAGCTCAATGTCGTCTGAAGATGGCCCAACCTGCACAGAGTATTCGCCCTCCTGGACGTGCCATTTGTTCTCCCACTCGTTGAAGTACGAGACAGAATCCTTCAGAGACAGCTCCAACTCCACGGTCTTCTCCTCGCCAGCCTTCAGAGAAACCTTCTCGAAGTCCTTGAGCTCCTTGACAGGTCTGATGACGTCGGACTCAGTCTTGGAGATGTACACCTGGACAACTTCCTTTCCGTCAATCTTTCCGGTGTTCTTGACCTTTACTGAGACAGTGATCTTGTTGGCGTCTTCATCTACAGAGATCTTCGAGTCGGAGAAGGCGAAAGTAGTGTAGGACAAACCGTAGCCGAATGGGAACAGCACCTTCTTCTGCAGCTTCTCGTAGTATCTGTAGCCGATGAAGATATCCTCACCGTACAGAACCCTTCCCCTTTCGGTTCTGAAGTTGAGATAAGCTGGATTGTCCTCAAACTTGAGAGGGAAGGTCAAGGAAAGCTTCGCAGACGGGTTAACGTCTCCGTACAAAACGTCAGCAATGGCATTCCCCAGCTCGTTACCACCAAACCAGGCCTGAACCACAGCCTTGGCGTCCTTGATCCAAGGGAATTCACAAGGAGTACCAGATTGGTTCACGACAACGGTGTTGGGATTAACCTTCAAAACAGCCGATATCAAGTCATCAGTACGCCCTGGAAGAGTGATATTTTCCCTGTCGTAGGACTCGGACTCCCACTCACCATTAGTACCCACACACAGAACCACTTTATCAACAGATTTGGCGATTTCACACGCATTGGCAATTTCCTCGTCAGCATCAAGAACACGGGCAACACCAAAGACGATGCCTCCGTTACCGGAGAAGTCCACGCCGTCTCTGTTGTCGATGGTGTAAGTCCGGGCAGAGCCAAATTCAATACGGACGTTGTATTTCTTGCCCTTTTCCAGCTTGATGGAGCCAGTTTCCTCGATAGTTCCCTGGTTGAAGAAAGTGTTTCCACGCTTCTGGTGGCTCTTGTTGTCGACAACGAGCTTATCATCAACAAATAACAGCGCAGAGCCCACAACGGTCACTCCAAACTCGTACTCCGCAGTCTCCTCTGGCACGAACTGGCCCTCAAAATCAATATAGAAAGTCGACTCGGCGTTGACCTCCTCGTGCTTGTAGTCCACCATGTGGTGGTAGGAAGTTTTGAGGTCCACCTGGTCGAACTTACGTCTCTTCTCGGACCCTCTTGGCTCGTGGTAAAAAGTTGCACGCACGCCTGTATCTCCAGTAAAAGGGTTCACAGCCTGCTCAGCAAGGCCTGGAAGCGACACATGGGCGTAGGCTCCAACGGTGTACTTTGGATCACGGCCAATCTTGTTCTTTATGCCCTCAAACGGCGTAACAGTGTAGTACGCAGCGAGCGAGGCAGAACCACCACCAGAGTACGCAGCGTACTTGGCGTTCGGGCCAATCACACCAACAGATTCGTCCGTCTTCAACGGCAGCACCTGGTCCTCGTTCTTTAGCAGCACAATTGTCTCAGCAGCGAGCTTTCTGAGCGCAGCAGAGGTTTCCGGGGTGTTGTTCTCCTCGTCCTCAGGCCCATTCTCGGGGATTCCCGAGCCCAAACAGAACTTGACGAGCTTCAGCACGTTCCGGGCCCTGTCATTGAGATCGTTAATGTGGAGCTCTCTCGACTGGATCTGCTGGCCAATGTGCTCCTGGGTTCTCATTCTCGGAGGCCCGGGCATCTCGATATCGAGCCCGGCCTGGATCGCCTCCTTGGCCGTGTACGTGCCGAACCAATCAGACATCACAGTGCCGTCAAACTTCCACTCCTCTCTCAGAATGTCGTTGATGAACTTCTTGGACTGCGACACGTGTGTTCCGTTGATCTTGTTGTAGCCCGTCATAAACGCCTTCGGGTCCCCGAGCTTCACCGCCAATCTGAAGGGCTCTAGGTAGATTTCTCTGAGTGCTCTCTCGGTGACAATGTCGTCTGAGGCATTGCGCTCGTGCTCGAGATCGTTACCCACATAGTGCTTCATTGTGGCAGCTACGTGCTCTGATTGGAGACCCTTCACCACCTGCGCAGAGGCGATTCCGGCAAGATACGGGTCTTCAGAGAAGGACTCAAAACCACGGCCTCCGTTCGGGGCTCTCTGCATGTTGGTAGTAGGGCCCAGATCAACGTGGGTGGACTTGTGGCGGGCCTCGATTCCCGCAAGTTTACCGGCATCGAACAGAAGCTGCTTGTCGAAGGAAGCAGCGAGCCCAGTTCCGTTGGGCAAAACTGCGCCCTTGACACCGTTGAAGAACTTTGTTCCACGGATCCCGTTGGGGCCGTCAGAAAACCTCAGAGAAGGGACATTTAGGCGAGGAATCGGGTACGTGTGCCAGAAATCGACACCGGCAGTGAGCCCGATCTTCTCCTCGAGAGTGAGCTGGGACAGAACGTCCTCGACGTCGAAGCTGGACATATTAGCGATATTAATACTGGGTGTTGGGGAAATGGTAAAGCATGTAAAAAACAGCACGAAAAGCAGCGAAACCACCTTTTTATAACCCAATTGGCACACCCACAGATCTGCCTTGTGAGTTTCCCCGAGATTTCCAGAGACTCACCGGGGTTATGTCCTCTTTGCGGGGCCCCACGCGCCAAGTCTTAGCTCCACCCGCAAAAACCGGGACACGGATATAAAAGGGGGTCATCTGTGGGCTAAAGCGGATGCTTATTGGTGTAGAAATGGTGCAATGGTGGCTGCCCAATTGGGAAGCTGGAGGCTATACGGCGGAGAATAATGGGTATCATATGACCCCTGGCAGCTTACGTAATGGGCCGGAGAAGTCGACTTGGCAAGCTTTTAAGCACTCTTTTTTGGTAAACCCCGCTTGTACACACAACATTCGACTGCGGAACACGTGGACTGTATCATCTATAAAGCATTTGACTCGAAAATGTGGATTATACCCCAAGAAAGGCTGGAAAGGGCCAAATGCGGGGGCCGGGACAAAGGCCGGGTAAACCTTTTCGCGGAAAAATAGGTTGCATGAACGTGCATGCTAACTCCGAACACCACATGCCACTTATAGCCATAATATTCCAGACTTCAAGCTCATTTTGGGCGCTGATTTAACGAGTGTGATGAGTCTGATGAGCTGGGTGAATATTTAACCCCTTTTTTAGGCGATGAGTGGGTGATCATTAAGTTCGACTGAGCCGGCCAGTCTTTCTATATTGCAGCTGAGCCGTCCATTACACAATATAATTAATTTTGGGGCTAGCTTGTAATAGATTACCTAATCCACAGTGCTCCTAACCAAGGTTGTCACATCATGAAACCATTATCGAGGCTATCGCATTATGAAACCATTATGATACAGGTCCGAGCCTCATTGCTCCAAAACCTGCAAAGGTTGTCACAACATGAAACCATCACGACACATGTATCATATTCTGACCATTCACTATATAGGGGACTAACCCTCCCACGTTCAGGTCTACATACTTATTACAATACAACAAGCGATTATTAGGCTACTGCTTCGTCATAGACTCTGGTAATCGCTCAAGCACGATAACCCATCGCAAATCACGATAACCCATCGACTTAATACAATAATCCCCGCAAGGCAAGATTATCACATGGAGGTCCTACAACAAACTAGAGGAGGATTGGCACCACGCCCCTTACTCAGAAAGCTGGCATTCGTTACTGCTGCCATCGGCTTCATACGAACACTTTCCACCAGCCAAACCATCGGCAATGATACCACAAACAACTTGATCGAAGATCAAGGCGGGGCTCTGAGTAGGAATATGCTTTTGTGTGCCATGGCTTACCTCCTACTCAGCTCAAACTTATGCCGAGTTATCTACAGTTTCCACATTCTTTTCATCCAATTTCCACCAGAGATTCAATTAACCATTGTTGGAACTATTGCATTCTACAGCTATTATGGTCGTTCTAGAAAATCAAATACAAGATCCACGACACCACACCCGGACGCAAACTTGAATGTCAACATTCAACACAACACTTCTGCTAATATTGTCACCGAATCTGGCCAAGCAGACTCAGCTCAAATCGGTACATCAACTCCAGCTCAACGTACTGGATGCTTTTCTCGTCTTTTCGGAACAAGAAACTCCACGGGTAACCAGGATGAAATAATTCAAGGGGGATACCCACACACAGAACACCTTGCTATCGCAATGGAAGAACCAAACATTGAGAATACCACTGTTTCAGTGAACAACCAACGCATCGAGTGTAACAACTACTTGATCCCACAGTTCTCAATCACGGATGACAGAGCAAGCACTCTCGACATCATCCTACCACGTATAAAGCACTTACAGTTTAACAGAGAATTGTTAATGGCGGCTCTATACCAGTCAGTCTCCAAGGATTCTGACACAGCTATGGCAATTTTCACGGAAATCACCTCCACACCAATGGACAACATTCATGACTTCAAGAAAGCAATCTTAACCACTAAAGTCAAACCATCGGTATTACAAGCTCATCGAGATGAAGCTTTGAACCAGTTTCACGCCCCACGAGTGAAAACCGAGAAGGAACTCAGATCCTACCTCAATTCAATCACGAGAAACTATTATCTGATTTTGGAGGACGTCCATTTCGAAGCCCAGTGGCTCATCAAACTTGGACCATTTCGAGAATTGCCACATAAGGAAGAAATTATCACCTTCCTTGAAGAAAATCAGTTTTCAGATATCACTGAACTTGCAGAAGCATTGATCAGCCAGAAACTACACTTACTCTCTCAAGGCTTTCCATCATCAAAGGGATTGAGAAAGACAGAGAATGCACGGGATCGCAAGACAAAACAGCACAGAGAAGTTGCATCACTTCCACCAAACAGAGAGCAATCATCGTCACACATTCAAGCACCTCGCAAGAAGCAGAAGTGGGCAAGAGACGACAAGGCAGCTACTAAGCATACCAGACACAACGGACAGAAGCAAATTGCTTCCCAGCCACACTCTCAACAAGCTGTTGATTCCACACAAAGCCCAGTCCAGGCACCCACTCCAGGACAGGACAGACTAAACTTTCCTACGTTTCAGTCGTATTTGACGTCAAATTTGAAGAACCATCAGTTTTCACTGCATTACTTGACAGCGGTGCCACAAACTCATACATTTCCAAGCAGTTCATTGATCAAATCAAAGCCATTGCTATGGTTCCTCCAGAAGCCCTGGCACGACTAGTCACTTCATTCCACACTTCAGAGCGTGGGTACAGTGGACTGGCAATTTCCGAGTAATTCGGAATGAATTTGGAAACGAAGGCCAAATGACCTAAGAATGCTTGCAGATTCTTTTTGGTTTTGGGTGCTGGAAAGTTGAGAATGGTCTCTTTGGTTGAGTCTGAAGGAGCGATGGTGAAGGCTGACCCTGAAGGTGAACATTGAAATTCAAATCCTAACCAGGTGATGTGTGTCTGGAAAAACTTGGATTTGGATAAATTGATGTGGAGATTTGCCTCTTTTAGAGTACTCAAGATCTGTTTCAAATGTTGCTTGTGCTCTTCCACGTCCTTGCTGAAAATTAAGACATCATCAAGGTAAATTTTGCAGTACGCTATTATAATATATGTCCCGCGTTGAGGCGGACCCCTGCTTCAAAAATATAGGCTAATACATTATAAAATCACGTACTAATCACCACATCAATCACCCAGCTTTCTCAACAACGCCAAGGCATTTTCCAGCTCCTTGATGGCAGTTGTTTTGTCCTCGTAGTTCATAGCAGATATGGCAAATCTCGCGTGTTTCTGTGCTTTTGAGTACACCTCACTGGCCTCAATAATCTCAGCGACATTTATCTCCTTCTTCACTGGCTTCTCTGCGATAACAGGGTTAGCTGCTCTTGGAGTCTCCTTTGGTGGCTCTGGCAACGAGAGATCATCAGTGGAAGAGACAGGGAACGATTTTGGAGGTTCTGGAAGAGAAAATGCCGTTGGTGCGTCTGGAAGATCTTGAGCTGGTGATAGCGGAGGGACATCATCTGAAGGCGATTCGTCAATGAAAGCTGGAACGTTCTGCGGTGATACAGATTGTTCTATTGTTGTTGGAACTGTTGGCAGCCCAAAGTTATCAGAATTTGATCCTTCTGGCTCCACAACCGGGATCTCCGATTCCAGATCTGGCCTTTCCTCACCACCGGCTTCCTCTGAGACAAATTCGTTTCTTGGTGGAACGTAATCATTGGGATTCTCGCCATTTTTGAGTGCTTTGAGAATTCTGGCA
This sequence comes from Petasospora mississippiensis, assembly GCA_030581715.1. Taxonomy (NCBI): domain Eukaryota; kingdom Fungi; phylum Ascomycota; class Saccharomycetes; order Phaffomycetales; family Wickerhamomycetaceae; genus Petasospora; species Petasospora mississippiensis. The sequence continues at coordinate 133,998 of JAKTVV010000010.1, read as the reverse complement.
GCATGGTATTTTGCATATTTGGTCTTTTTCCCAATCTCCTCCAGCTCCTCAATACGCTCCGTTTCCTCCTTCCACAATTGCAGCAGCTCGAAGAAGTTCACAGAGGCCAATAAACTCATAGCAGTCTGTTTTGTAGTGCGTTGTTCCTGGATTGCCATCAGCCCAGAGCCAAAGATCTTATTGGCAAAGTTGAGTATATAAGCAATTGAGGTCTCCTTATCTTGGATAACGTCCAGCACCTCCTGCGAGGACTCAGACTTCACAGTTTCAATGTCATCGAGCAATGCCATTGCAAGAGCTGCAATATCGTCGTCAGAAGTGTGGAGGCTCTGGGTAAGGATCTGTTCCACAGCATAGAGACGGCAAAAGTAGGAGATGATTGGTTCTGCGGTGGCGAGCTCCTTGGAACGGGTAATGAAGGCAGAGATTGGACGCGGTAGTGACGATGGTGTTGCCGGTAGTGCCATTGTGTAAAGTGTACTTGTGAGGTGGAATCAGTATCTAAGAGTTCAACTTTGGCTGGAGTTTGTAGATGTTCTCCATTGTGTAGATTGAGGAGAGGTAGAGAATTGGGTATAATGGTGTCCGGGTTATAGCGAGGGCGCGAACTAGCAGCTACTACAAGGCGCACTGTATCATAAAACTAACAGAAAATTCATACATTACATATCTATCATGACATTTTTACCTCGTCAACTTCCTTAATCTTTTTAGCTGCTGTCTTGTCCCAGAAGTCCAGCGAAGCAACAACATCGTAGCCACGTTCATCTTCGTAGGCATACAGGATCTCTTGGGAACCCATATGTAACAGACGGATGTTTTCCCCAAGTATAACACCAAGCAACTCGCCGGATTCCACATGACGGATCTCAATGAAGTTCGGCTCGAAGGCAAGCAAATACGGGTACCAAAGAGCAAAACTTTGTGGAATACCTTCCCAGTTGATCATCCAATCGGATCTGGTTCTCCAGCCGTTCTTGTTGATGAAGAACGAAAAGTCAGAGTAGGACAACAAGAAGTTGGAGCTGATTCTGTGAATAGCCAATGGTTTCAATCCTTCTCTGTTGGTGATAAAATCTAAAGAGGTATCAGCTGGATCCAGAATGGCCTCAATCTTGCCGTCACCCAAAGAGACAATCTCGAAACCCTTGGTGCATCCAACAATCAAGCGTGTCTTCAAAAAGGAAATGGAAACAGGTTCAGAGCTGAAGTGGAATTCACGCGTCTCATTCTTAAACTTCTTTTTCGACATCTTCTTCGAAAATGGGTCAGTAGGTTCAAACACTCTGATCAAGTCACTCTTGGCGGCACAAACAAGCATTTTACCACCACAAACACCAACCTTAAAGAAGGAAACATGAGACATGATCTCCTTTCCAGTTTTCTTATCCTGAGAAACCAAGATTTCCAATGGCCAAGCATATAGCTTCTTATCGGCAAGCGCCAACAAAGTCTGATACTCCTCTAAAACTTCCAGTTGTGTAACGTTCATCTTGGAAATAACCTTGACAGGCTTAGATACCAATCTTTGGCCATTCTTAGTACGAACCTCACTTGTGAAAACACCAGAATCGGTTCCGTAAAGCAATTTTCTTCCACCATCGTAAGGTACCAAACAGTTAATACGGTTTGAGATGTCAAAGAATCTTTCAGCTAATGGGATCAATGTAAAGATATCATTGGTCTCTCTCAACTTATTCTGCTGTTGTTCAATGACCGAAATCAAAGACTCCTGAGCACTGTTAGTAGCACCGTATAAAGTCAACTCGTAACCGCGACGACCGACATAAGCAAAAGAGATTGGATATCTGGAAGCTTCAGTGATAGAGGTTGGATGACCCAAGACGTGCGCATAAGCACCAGGCCTCTTCATTAACGGTCTCAAAGATGGCATCTCCTCGGTCGGAGAGACATACAACAATGGCAATGGGATTGGTCTTTGGAAAACCTTGTGCTGTTCACGTTTGTTGATAACCTTAACACGAACGAACAAAAGAACATGATCCAACAAGTAAACTTGAATGTCACCTTGATTGTCTTTATCTTGGTTTTTCCTTTTCAATGGAGCAGTATACAAGATTTTTCTGTTCTCAGCACCAAGCTTCAGATCAACGTATTCACCTGGGCGGAAAACAAGACGTTGTTTCAAAAGGATCAATGCATGACGATCTTCAGCCTTACCAACCTTAATATTGATACGTTCCAAGAGCTTGAGGATTTGTTCAGAAGCCTTCTTCAAATCTGGTAAATCAATTGAATCTTCTCTTGTGTTCTTGATAATGTCCTTCAGCAGCAAGTTGTATCTAACAGTACGAGTAGTAGCCTGTGATAGATAGGAACTGATATTCAATCTGTTCGACTCTGGTAATCTCTCAGTCTCTTCAATAAATCTTTTGAACAATGGATTAGCAGCTTTTTGTCTCTCCAATTCATACTTAGCAAAACACTGACCAGCATTGTACGAGACAAATGGTTCAAAATATGGAATAAACTCCAAGAATATATCACCAATGTTTTCAACAACTGGTTTCAATTGTTGTCTTCTAACCAAAGCATCACGGAAACGAGTAGCAACGTTCAAGATATCAATAACGTTGAAGAAAACTGTACGGATAAACTTCTCCCTCTCAGCTAATGGAATGATATTGGATTCCCTCAATGGTCTAATCCAATAATCACGAATGTACTCCAAATTTCTCAAGAAAGTTCTCTCTGTGGCAACAACTTCATAAATCAACTCTTGACGTTTCACCTCTTTTTTATCCAAACTCTCCAGCAACTGTTTTGGTACCGTGTGACTCCATAATTGTTTCTTCTCCTCTTCATCGTGTAACGACGCATGACTTTCATTTCTCTTCAATCCACCTTGTGGCTTCATATTCAATCTTGCTTGTTGTTCCAATCTTCTTGGACAAGCAATCGAGTAACATAACGAATCTCTGGTACATGTTGGTGAGTAACACTCCGTCAACAGAGTGAAGACACCATTTACCCTGATATCAGCAGCACCTGGTGTTGCTTGTCCACTTTCGGATACCACCAATGTACTTTGAGTATCAGAAGAGAAAGACGAAGCACGTTCAACTCCAGATTCAGTAGTTCCAACATAAACTTCATCAAATTGATAAACTTCATTCATAGAATCACGAAGACGATGTTCATAAGTGACATCATGGAAAAACTTCTGTGCATCAAGGGCACGACCCAACAACAATGCTAAGTTACGATCAGTGGTTCTGATAATGAATGCAATGGCATCAACAGCTTCAGAACCTGTAAAGGAATCACGATATTCAAGACCATCTTTGTTGTGTTGAGATAGGACAATGATCTTTCTGAAAATGATGGCAACTTTGGAAAGCATTGCTGGATAAACTTTTGGAGGACGTGATGCCGTTGTGACAATTGTACGTGATGCTAATGAATTTGCAGATGAGACACGATGGGATGAAAGTGATGCAGTGGAAGAGACACGACGGTTCTTAGAAATCGATGAGAAGCTTCGTGTTTTGAGTCCTAATCCTGTTGTTCCATTGTTCATATCAAATTTCTGTGGGATAACCCTACCACTTGACGTCTTTAGATTCTTTGCAGACTGAGAAGCTGGAACCGATCCATTGTTCTGTAAATTATCAGAGCTTCTGAAGGAACGTAATGATTGGAAATTGAGAGACATGGATCTATTTGGTGAAGGTGGTACAGCGCGAGTATTTGAACCAGCATTACCTGAACCTGTTGACCAAGAACCATTACTATTGATGGTTGGAGAAGTGACAGTTCTTGAGCCTCTAAGGAAATTCATGCCTTGCTGTAAGATTGGGGAACGACCTTGAGTTGGAGACTGTTGATAATTTGCACGCTGAGCATTTGTCGTGTTTGAGATATCCGTTGTAATCGGTTGAAGTCTCTGCTTTTGTATGTCAGTAGAACCACCAGTTGAATTTATGAGGTGGGCTGGGACAGGTTGTTGTTGCAACTCTTCAGGACGGTTACTGTTGAGCTGTTGTGGAACGGGACGGAAAGCTTGTTGCAACTGCGGCTGTTGAGCCTGTTGGTGTAATCTCTGTTGCTGGTACTGCTGGGGCACGGACTGTGAATGCATCTGTTGTTGTGATTTTGGCTGACGAACAGGATGTTGTTGTTGTTGTTGTTGTTGTTGTTGTTGTTGTTGTTGAAGATGCACGGGTATCTGTTGGCGTTGCTGTTGCAGTTGCAACGGTACCTGCTGCTGGCGTGGCGGATGGGCAAAGTGCTGCTGTTGTTGTTGCGAGAGACGGATCTGTTCTGGCTGAACATACGGCAGTTGAGGATTACCGTCCAGGGGAGACGGAGGAGGAGGCTTTCTGCTCATATGCTGGTGTGGAGGGTACTGTAGAGAAGTCATGTGCTGTTGTTGCGGTTGTTGTTGCACCACCGGTCGTGAGGGCTGTTGTTGATGATAGAACTGTGATGGTGAGGTGTATTGTTGTTCTGGCTTAAATTGTTGTGGTTGTGGTGAAAGGGCGCTGGCTGTTTGAGCATTGGGGCTTGCCGTCTGAGACATCTGCCCGTTCCTTGCCGGGTCTAAAGTGCGGAGAGAAGAGGACGAAGCCCTGGTGTTATCAAAGGCAAAATCGTCTTCAGCGGTAAAGGACTGGGCTAAGGGAGAAGCATTGGCTGTGTGCATTGTTCTGTGTGAGCTTGAGCCTGAATGGCTGTTGTCGCTCGAAGGTGAGGAAGCATCAGGACGACGTTCGCCAAAGATATCGCTGAAAAGCTCGTCCCTTTTGAAAGACATGCTTGATTAGTACGCTAATGTGAAGCCTCCAATCAGGAGAGTATGGTGTATGCAAATGGAGCCAGTTTGGTGGTTAGAGCGTTAGCCGCCGTGGTGGATAAAGAGCCTGTCGTCTCCTTTGATGAAACTAGCAAAGTTGACAGAACCGGACAATGCGCTGGGTAAAAGCGAGGAAAAAAAGGGCGGCTAGGAGACTCTTGTGTGAATGTACGATTAAGAGTTACTCCGGAGTGGCAGGTGCACGTGTGCGCCTTGTGGGTTGGTTCTTTGTGCTTTCTGCGTGGTTGGAATGGACGCCTTTGTTCGAATTCCTCGCTGATTTGCCGGTGATCGGGGCAAAACCGCTGTGCCTGGCAAAAAAACCAGGTGCAGCTAAGATCCGGGCGGTCACGTGCACACGTCGCAGTTCCGGGTGTCCTATATACCACGCTATGAATATGACTAACTTGAGAATAGTACAATGGAGGAGTAGACTCTCTATGTTCATGAGCTATGTCTTGGAGTGTGATTATCGGTACACAGTCACAATGCTACAACTCAGCCTGGTTGCTGAACACGAGGCCGCCTCGGGCCGGTGCGAGATGGAAGCCGACCCGAGCAAGGATGTTGACGTAACTGTTTGTTTTCGTTTTATAGGTGGGGTTCATTTCGTCGTATATATTTTTCCCCGTGAGGTTCATGTTTTCATTAATCCCTGTTGCTGGCTGATGACATAAGCCTAGCTTTTATGCCATCTGGCTGGCTGTTTCGTGCTTATAGATGATTAGCTATGTGCGTAGTCGATGATGTGAACATATACATCGACTGTTTATGAAGATAGAGGAAGTGGGCCACTTACAAGTCTGCTAAAGCGAATAGAAAGCACATTACATAGACAATCCGGTGAAAAACCGTTGGAAACCAAACCCTGGAACCGTATTATGAAACCTGTACTACGTCTGTTGCCCCAGATTCGCGCATTATACCGTATGCGGAGAACTTCCTATTTGGGGACTATTCCCCGCCGGAGTGCGCATCCCGATAATGCCGGTATGAGCAGAAGACAGTGGATGTATTTAGAAGGGCTTGTATATGAATATGTGAATATTTGAATATTTGATAATTTAAACACATGAATCAGTATTGAATATTTGTCTTGTGAAACTATATAAGACCACCGTCTCTGCCTAAAAACAAATAATTATGGTTCCTGTATAAATCAATGCTGTCAAAGCAAACAAAGCCTTTCGAGCCGAGACGGGCACCTCTTATTGATACCAATATATGTTTAATAACTACAACACATGAGAACTAGCACTTAGAAAGAAATAGAAACGCTCACAAAGAACCCATTTCTCTTGGCTGAGAAATTTCCACTTCCCCAACATCTGAGTCTGTCCGACCTCCCTCATGACCGTAACTTTTTTTGTTGAGCTTTCGTAAATGTACAAAGAGTGATGAAATTGGGATACAGCCGAGGTTTTAATCCACACACACATATACAACAACACGCACAACATAGCGAAAATACGCTCACCGGACAACGAAATGACACAGACCACACCTCCACCGTCCTTCTTCTCATAGTATCTTTTAGCTAGAGATTGTTCTCGTGGAAATCCCCTCTTTTACTCTAAATAGTGAAGATTACGTAAGCCGAGAACCCCTATTTCTGCTCATGCGGGCGCGCCCATCGGAAAAAAAAACGCGCTCGGCGTTTTTTATTTACTATTTTTTTTTTTTTTTTCCTTTATTTAAGAAATTCTCTCGCTCCTCGAGAAGCTCTTTGTTTTACTTGTGCTACGAAACAGGTATTTTTGTCTCCAATAATGGACTTTCTTGCTGATATCAAGGCCCAGACGCCTTACTATCTTTCGTTGATCAACGAGAACACACCTGCCTATGTCGAGGTTGGCTTACCGACTATTGAGCGTCCGTTTGGTGTTTATTTATGGCCAATTTTCAACCATGTTGTGTCTCTTATAACAAACGGAAAATTCGTTCCAGATGAGTTCAAGTGGGTCGAAGGTGAGACGTTCATGTCAACAAATAAAGAGGTTATGGTCACTATTGCCTCATACTACTTCATCATCACCGTCGGGCAGCTCATTTTCAAGAAGTTGAACGCCTGGAAGTTGAACGCATTGTTCCAGCTACACAACTTGTTCCTAACAGTCGTGTCTGGCTCTTTGCTTGCATTGTTGTTTGAGCAGGTTTTCCCAAACGTTGTGGAAAACGGTGTCTTGCACGCTGTGTGCTCCCCAAAATCGTGGCATCAAAAAGTTGTTGTCATTTACTACTTGAACTATCTGACCAAATACGTTGAGTTCATCGATACCTTCTTCTTGGTTGTCAAGAAGAAGAAGATCATCTTCTTGCATTCCTACCACCACGGTGCCACTGCCTTGCTCTGCTACATCCAGTTGAACGGTGCCACTTCCGTCTCATGGGTTCCAATCTTGTTGAACTTGGGTGTGCACGTCGTTATGTACTGGTACTACTTCCTTGCTGCCAGAGGTATCAGAGTGTGGTGGAAACAGTGGATCACCAGATTCCAGATTATCCAGTTTGTCTTGGACTTGGGATTCGTCTACTTCACGACCTACACTTTCTACGCTGAGAAATTGTCCGCTCAGTACAACGTTAGGATTCCAAACATGGGTACCTGTTACGGTACACCATTCGCAGCTGCTACGGGCTGCTTGATCCTCTCGTCGTACTTGGTTCTCTTCATTATGTTCTATATCACTTTGTACAAGAAACCAGCTCAGAAGCAGAAGACAAACTAATTTTCCGTCATATTGTCACGTGCTTCGATGTTTCTAAATACATTCATGGATAAGCAGTTTAGTCGTAGAAGCCAATCGTACCATCATATTGGTAATGGTTATGATTTTCTCATACACTCATGAATAACCGGTAAGGTGCGTAGTATGACCGGGGTTTAGGAAACTCCGATGTTGTCAGCCACATGTTAGGGGATGCTAAAGCCGTGTGATCTGTGTTGTGTGCTGTTAACTATTGCCTTATCTACTATGATCTATGATATATGAAGCTATGGTTTATGTAACTAGTGAGTTATTTAATATGATTAATGATCCATGATACTATTGACGGTTCTTTGGAAAATGGTAAAATGGGAATATGGACGGATCATGGAACTATGGCATATTCTCCACCGGACTGATATATGGAGTTATGACCTATGGAGCTATGGCCTATGACACTACGGAGTTATGGAACCATGGATTATGGAATAGAAAACCATGGATTTTCAAAGCCTTTGTAGCTAGGATCTATGGAGTTATGATCTATGAGGACAACGGTATATGGCTTAAAGAGTTATGATCTCAGGCCTAAGGCCTATGGGACTACGTCTGGGGGCTATTATATATGTTCTAAAATATATGAACTAAGACCTATGGAACCATGCTATGATATAAGGAGCAATAGGTAACCATGACAATGAGCTATGGCTATCTACGGAATCATATGAATTTTATGGGACTATGAGCTGTGTACCGTGGAGACCATAGCCTCTGGCATGACATGCAACCATAGCACAACGGCCTACAATCTATGGATCCCGTGAAACCGTGAAACAATAGGACTATGAAACTATGAAACCATGAAACCATGAAACTATTGTCTATGGCATGATAGAACCTATATGGAACTATGGAACGTTCCATATGATCCACGGAAACTCAAAAGGGACTAAGACCATGATCTACGGGACTACAGGACTACAGGACTACGGAAGACCACCAACCCGGCGACTGGCTAAATAAAAAAAAAAATCGCGGTCAATCTTGTCCGGGCGGAAGCGCCATGCCGAGCAATATTCTCTCTTCCGGGGCCGATATCCACAGTCCACGCTTTGTATTTTCCTCTATTTCTGTGTAATTTCGGACATGTTTTCTTATAATTCATTGAATATATATAAAAATAAGACTAAATACCGCATTATTACCAGACCAAAGTCCCTGGTCCCCCTGATCCAGCCTGGCCCAGGGCCACGGCTGGCCAGCTCCGGATCCCATTGTTCGTGTCAAAATACCGCGCACGCGCTTACGAGCATTGCAGAAACCCCCCGAACGAGTCCCAAGTCCCAGCCATACAGCCGTTTCCGTATAAAACGAGCCCTTCGTCCTGTTTTTGTGTGGGGACGGCGATGAGGTTATAGCGTAGTAAATTTGGCATTATAATCTGTGAAGATAAATTAAATACATTATACCCAACGAAGAAGCTAATCTCCATTATCTCCAACAAGTACAAATCAGAAGCTATCCATCATCAACAAACACAATGTTCAACAAAGACTACAACATCATACTTCCTCCACCGTTACAAAAGGTGGTTCTTCCACCCCCGTCACAGATCTACGACTACCGTCTGGCCAACCAGATACAGCTCAACTATAGTACAAATGGCCCACAGCAACAGCAACAGCAGCAGTATTACCAGAACATGAACTACATTACGGGTTCTCCGTCGCTTACCACAGGGACTACAAATACATCGCCATCGCCAACATCAACACCGCTATCAACGGAGGCCCACCTGAGCTATCCTCACAATATGGCGCAATTTCAGCAAACGTCAACGGCCTCGTCGCAGCAAATGTCAATATCGCCAGTCCAGCAGTCTCCAGTAAGATCTGTATCGGCCTCCTCTGCAACGGTAAAGCCCAAGTCCAAGCCACGCAAGAAAAAACAGTGTCCTGAGTGCCATTTGTTCTTCTCCAATCTTTCCACGCACAAGTCGATCCATCTGAACCCGTCTTCAAGGCCGTATCTGTGTCAGGTTTGCGGGCGTGGATTCTCCCGTTCAAATGATTTATTCCGTCATAACAAACGCCACTGGCGTGAGACGGGCATGGACCAGGGAGCCTACAGATGTCCCTTCAACACGGCTCTTCTGTCCAAGATGAACCCTCAGCTTGCCCAATCTGAGCACCAGGAGGTAGCGTGCCATCCTACGGGTGTTTTTTCACGGTGTGATACTTACAAAAACCACTTAAAAGCGCTACACTTTGAATACCCAGTCGGTACGAAGAAGAAGATGAGGAACCTCGTGGGAGGTAACTGCAAAAACTGTGGAAAGTCCTTCAACAGCGTGAACGAGTGGCTGGACTTGCACGTTGAGACCGGCGAGTGTGGCTGGCATTACGATGCATGATGTTTAATGAATATATGGATATGGTATTATGTATGTGGCTGAATGTATATGGCTGAGGCCTTGATTAATGAATGAGTATCATGATTGGAAAAGCTCGGTTAAGATGTGATATATGGTGTACGGCCGAGACCTTGTTCAATGAATGTACATTAATTAACGATCATGTATACGGCCTAGACCGTTCATTAAAGGATACTCTACTAATAATAAATATAATATTACGGTATATTACATCATTTTTCAATAGCTATCTGATTAAGACCTTGTTTTATGAATATATTAATGAATGTATTAATGAATATGGCCGAGACCCGGAAAAGAGATCCCGCGCGGGTGGAGTTAAGCACACGAGCAGCAAACAAGCAACAATGTCATACGATGTCGGCTTTTGTAACTCCGGCTGCCGTTCAACCGTCAGAGTGCATAGAAGCCCGGAGAACTTACTTCATTAATTTATTAGTGTTATTACAAATTACAGTCAAAGATTTATGGCGAAGACCACCACGTGATATGGACGGCCCCATTAAATGCCGCGAACCGGGCGGAAATAGCTTTAGTGGCGGAGATAGATCCCCACCCCCCTATACTTACCTTTATATATCATGCAAAGATCATACAAAGATCACACAGGAATCGTACAACCGTCCATTCAAGCAAATAGTCAGGGGCTGTATAAACTACGTGTGTATAGTACGGGGCTGTTGCTATGTATAAATATAGTACAGCCGTATACCATAGGGGAAATCCCGGATCGCATTATCCGGTGGTGCCATCCCGGGTAAATCAAAAAAAAACAGTCCTCTTCCCCGGCGTAATTGACGTGGGGGCGGAGACTGGGAGATTGGCAAGGGGTCTTTCACATGGTTTCTGTACTCTAAGCTAGACAACTAATTATATGCTGTGCAAGAGAAAATGTCAAAAGATACTGTCAGTGAGAGGATCTATTAACGCATAGAAGGCTTCTGCGCATAAGACGACAGGCTTCTACCGGGACTATTCGTTCTGGGAGAGGACGTATGCGCTTCTGGCGAGTTGCAGTTGTTGAATATCAAACAATGCAGAAGAATGGGGTTTCAGATAAGTATGAGACTAGGATATAAAGATCAAAGGCTTACCCCATAGAGAAGTGTTTTCGCGCGTGAGCGCGTCATGTCTAAACTGGGCTCTCCATGAGAAAACATGGGTAAATTTTTGCGTCAAGAAGCTGTATAAATGATCAGAACACATCTAATTTAGTTCATGGGTGCTGTGTTACGGTAATTTAGTTTTGTTTCCTGCCATAAGCGCTGACGGTGGTGGATCAGATGTGGGAGCAGCGCATTGTCTGTGCACTAGTTTGATGATAAGGGCATTACGGCTAGGCACATACCTTTAACTAATAGTACAGCAAGTTTCTTCCATTTCCCCTTCTATGAATATGAAAGGTTACATTAGTTGCAAATAGCAGGGACCCATAAAAATTAGGAAATCAGGAGAGAGTGTGTCTCGCCCTTTTTTGTAGGTTCTCATGGTTGTACATTGGGCAGCTCTTTGATTGGGAATGGTCTTCCGGGGCAGATTGCGTATCTAGTGTGTAGGTATGGGCTGTGTCTGGAGACTTGATGGTCTATATCAATTAATATATTATTGTTGAACTACGCCTAGTAGTCTCAAAGTTGAATGGGGTGATTTTGGGAGGGGCCGCCCCAGCAGTTATACAGGCCAAGCTAGTTTGTGAGCTTAATTAAAAAGGTTCTTGGGTAAGATTAGAAGTGCTCAATATGTGTTGTGGCTACTGAGAACAATACTAATATGCCTTCTGGCTCAAAATGTAAGGTGCTTATGTAAGCCAGATCAAGTCTATACTTTAATTCGTTGTAAGGTTAGTTTGCTAATCGATTGTGTTGTTAAACTGGTCATCAATGCCTAAGAATTTTTTGATCATTAGTTGGTACGTTGTAAATGAGCTCAATGATCAAAGAGAGTTTTTTCTTCTATATATACGCAGCACTAAGCTGTGGCAGTGAGAAATTCTTTCCCTCTCAATCAATTGGCGATGATAAGCACAAATCACTAAGCTATAATCACAACTGTACAATCGGAATTTCATGAGCTAATTCCCAACGTATCAGGCCTTTTGAGGCCTTTTTAGACCTCCCAGGATCGAATAATTTTAATTAGGCCTGGAGAGATTAGAAATTATATCAAGCGCGCGCCCATGCAGAGAAAATCCAAGACGTCAACAACAACATCAACAATTATTCACCCACAAATAGTAGCAAATTCTCCAAAAAAGCACAAATGACAACAATTATTGCCCGAGACGAGCAGACAGACATGCTTTCCTCGTTTTTGAGCGAAGATGTCACCACTGCTCCGCGTTCTCTTATAGTCCACGGCCCTACTGCTACTGGCAAGACATTAACATTACGCTCAGTGTTGAATTCCTTGGAGGTACGGGCCACGTGGGTTTCATGTGATGAGTGTGTTTCGTCCAAGATTCTCTGGAAGAAGATTCTACAAGGTATACGGACTGATTCCGGCTTGGCAGGGAGATCTGATGCTTCGTCCACTGGCTCTTTCCAGGCGTTTGTCAAGCAGTTACAGGATTTTGTCAGTGACAATATGTACACGGACTTACACTATTTGGTGCTAGATAGGTGTGACCAGATTATGGAGGACGGCGAGGATCTCTTCAAGAACTTTGTCAAGCTCCAAGAAGTTACAAAAATTGAGAACTTTTGTGTCATTTTCGTCTGTACAACGATACCGAGACCGCTGATCACTGCTACTTTGCCTGCGGTTTGTTTTGATAATTACACAAGTGAGGAAGTGATCTTCATATTGTCAGCTGAGGTGCTGTGCGATTTCCCCAGAGACCTCTTTGTTAGCTCAAACATGAAGGACCAGTTCTGGGAGAACTATGTCAAGCTGGTTGTTGAGTCTTACTACACTTACACCACTAATGTTGTGCTGCTCAAGAGTATACTAGTCAAACTCTGGCCCAAATTCATAGAACCTGTTGTTAATGGTGAGGTGAAGATCCACGAGTTCCATATACTCTACAGGAAAAATTTCAAGCTGATCGGTTCAGAATTCGCAATCACCACATCTGTTGTTGATGAACTTGAGGATCAGGAAGAGGCCTTGACCTCTAATCTACCCGATATTTCTAAAGTGTTACTCATTGCCGGATACTTAGCATCGTTCAATGATGTCAAGTATGATTGGGTCTACTTTGCGAAGTTGAAAGATTACCATAAGAAGAAGACTGGAGTTAAATCATGGAAGCATATGCGTGTGGATTCACGGTTGTTGGAACCTTCTCCCTTTGATTTGGAGAGGTTATTTGCTATTGCACATGCAATTTATCAGATTGAATCAGGTAATAAGCTACAGCCGACAGTGGATCTAATGACACAGGTTGCCAATTTGGGGAGTATGAAGCTGTTTTTGAAGTCAAGTAATATTGATTACATTGGAGGAAAGACGAGATGGAAGATTAACTGCTCGTATGACTTCATCAAGGGAATCGCCAATGATCTGAGTTTCCCTATTGATAACTATCTAGCGGAGTAAACGCTTATGGTTATAGTATATGTGCCCCAACCATTCCATCAGGGCTCGTAACCCCGACAAATTCGCGAAAACAAACACCCGGACACCACACCCCTCCACCCGTATTTTTTTTTTTTCTTTTTCTCGCTTGCCCATCGCGAAGAGCTTCAAATCATACAAACTTCTATCTACGAGCATCACAAAGTAACATCCAAACACTCCAATAAAATTCAGCAAAACATGGAAAACACGTCACTCACACGATCCCTCTCGAAAGTGAAGTCCAAGCTCTCCTCGAAGTTCCGCACAGATTCCCCGCACGACGACGAGCACGTGCTGAAGGCGATGAAGTACGACGATACAAGATCATCCGTGTCGTCAGCTACAAACGTCATTTCTCACAACTTCAACGCTCCAGTTGCTGGATCACCATCCTGTACATCACCGCAGAGGCAGAACTCCACACAGGACTCGTCCCTGAGCATGGAGCCGATTCCGGAGGCTTTGGAGCCTGTTCCGCACCAGAGATCAACGTCACAATCAACAACGAACTCCTTACCCGCCACAGAGCTTCTCCAGCCGGCGGTAGTCTCGCCAGTCTCTTCAGGCCCATCCAGGAAGACTAGTCTTGACGACAAGCACGAAGACCAGGCTCTGGAGCAGCTCTTGCCTCCGCCTCCGCTGCGGAACACGTTGTCTCCGCAGATCACGACGGAATTTGCCTCCCCGTTCGGGACTCTCTCTCCGCCGATGTCTCCTCCTGGTGGGTATAAAACGAGGAACGTTTCTGTATCATGTGACCCGCTGGAAAATCTGGCCGTGTTGCCCAACGATGTTGCTGATGCGATGGCGTTGAGCATTTTGGACAGGATTGACGAGAAGACGGCGAACGCGGAGTGGAAGATTTAGGAGCACTCTCAAGCTTTTAGCATCATTTGTGAGCTTTGTGAGCTTTCTAAGCATTGGAGCAGCTTTAAACTTGTGTCTTTTGCTAGCAATATCTGCATTATTCGCATCTGTGTGTCTGTAAAGACACTTTCAACCATTAGAGGGATTATTCTTGAGCTTGTGTCGGCATAGACACTTTTGCTTCCCCTTGGTTACTATTCTTGAGCTTGTGTCTGTATGGACACATTTGGTTGGTATTCGAGCGTTATTCGCTTGTGTGTTTTTGCTTCACTTTGGACGCATTATTCTTGAGGTCTGTTTGCGTCGGTTTGGAGATTATTCTTAGGCTTGTGTCTTTTGACCAGGCATTGCATTCATTAGCTTCGCATTGGCTATTTTATAGAACTGGCATGAAATCAACGGTGATTTTCTATTATGATGGGTAGTTTAGACGTAGCTGGAATGAAAGATACTATAATATGATTAAATATATATGATTCAATTGCAGATTAGCAGCTAACATGATATTAGTTGGTGGTACAGCTCAGTACTGATTAATTTGATATTGACGACGTAACATGATTAATAATATATATAATAAATTATATATAGTTTTGGCACGTATATATTATTCATTATAAATTATATTGATGCCCATATATATTAGTTTCGACGCGTAAGATAGTGCTAGTGATTAATTAATTCGACCATCTCTCATCGTGAACACTATATAGTGTACAATAAACCGCAGGCGCCGGACCAAATATAATAATTACATCTGATCTTCTACTATATTCACGTATACTTAATTTCTCATAGAAATGTCTGATTCTCTATTATATGTAGTTTTGACGAATATCTGATTTTGTACACATCCCCAACTTTTCATAGGACATCGCAGCTTTTTATATACGCAAAACTATGCCGTCTCATGCTAAAAACACCCGGAAAAATCACCAAAATTCTCAAGCCTTGACAGTTCTAACACCAGCAGAAGAACGGAAAATAGCATCACCTTCGGCATAGCCTCTGCCCAAACCGAAACCGACACCGAGCCAGACTGGGAAAGCACGTCTCTTAAAAAGGAGCACACTGGCAATGACACCAGCACCAAAGCCCAAACCGGTCTTGACAATGGTGTTGGAGATGACAACGTCCCAACGGTCGTTGAGAATGGCCTGAGATGGAGTGGCAACAGTGGTGGACATCTTTCTAAAGCTTTGTGTTAGTATATCTGTTGATGTTCGATCTGCTTCTAAAACCCCAATTGAGCCCAGTTTTTTGGGAAAACCATGGGCCAGCTCTTCACAGTTCACAGGTCTTGAAGCAAAAAACACACACGCTTACGATTTTGATTGGTGTTGCTATATGTTCCTTGGTTCTGTTAGTGTTGTTTTCCCGACAAATCAACGCGCAGAAGTATCAACGGTTCTCAGCATAACGCGTAGCGTCGCGGGCGGGTGCTTATGTAATCATGCTGCTTATGTAATGTATGTGTAATCCTTCGCTTGATCACAATACATTCAGGTCATTTCAGTTATAATAGCAATACATTCACCTAGAGTCACTTTCCATACATAATAGCAGTATTCAGAGTCATCAAGACAGGCCCAGCTCCTGAGAAAAGGCGATGTTATTTGGCTCCCTTCCAAGCAACTCCTTCAGGTTATCCATCTCGTCTCTGGAGCCACCTCTGGCCAGCACAACATCCCTATACAAGACACCACTTTCGGTGTTCATAGGGTCTTTCTTGAACTTGGTGTAGTAAATGTCTGCTGCAAACACCTGGGACCACATGTATCCGTAGTAGCCAGCCTGGTAGCCACCCATGATATGGCCGAATGACTGGTAGCCTTTGGTGATGGAGTCACCGTTGGAGACAAGTGCAATATCTTTTCTTGACTCGTTCCAGAACTGCGCAAGATCAATGTCCTCTTCAGAGGAGTGTACCGTTATGTCAAAGAGGCCAAAGTGCAATTGACGCAAGTTGAAGAGTCCGCCATTGACGTGTTTCGTCTTGATGAGCGATGCGATGAGCTCATCACCAATCTGCTCACCAGTCTCATAGTGCTGGGACAAGAGTTTCAGCTCCCTTGGCGACCAAGTCCAGTACTCCAGCATCTGAGAAGGAGCCTCAACAAAGTCCCAGGAGACGGAAGTTCCGTGGAACTTGGCATACTTTGTTTTGCCCATCAGGTCGTGAATACCGTGGCCCAGCTCATGGAAAAAGGTGGTAACCTCGTCGTGCTTCAGCAGAGAAGGCTTCTCCTTGGTGGGCTTGGAGAAGTTGCACACCAATGCAGTAACAGGGAAGGATCTGGAGCCGTCCTCCTTGGTATAGCCGGGCCAGATGCCAAAGTTGGCGGCATGGCCGTACTTTCCGTCACGTGGATGAAGATCAAAGTACAACCAGCCTACAAATTGAGGCTCATTGTCCACATTCCACACGGCAAACTGCTTGACGTCCTCGTGCCAAACGGACTTGTTCTCCGTGGTCTCAACGAACTTCAGGTTGAAGAGCTGCTCAAAGAAGCCCAGCATCTTCTCGATGGTGGGATTCAACGGGAAGAACTCAGCAATCTTTTGCTGGTCGATCTTATAGTCTCTTTCCACCATCATGTTGTCGTAGTAGCGGTGATCCCAGACATAATACTCGTCATCAAAAGACAGCCCATTAGCAGCATAGTCCTCTTTCTTGAGGCTCAGCAGCTTTTCACGCTCTTGCAGACCCAGAGGCTCCAATCTGGCTCTGAGATCGCCCAAAAAGGCCTTGACCGTCTTGGTGTCCTTGGCCATTCTCTCCTCCAGTACATAGTCTGAGAAAGACTCGTAGCCCAGAAGCTTGGCCAATTGTCTTCTCAACTTGATGGCCTCCACCAGCAGGGCCTCGTTGGCAGAGTTCTTGTTCTGGTCGCCTACAAACGCCCTCTTTCTGGTTTCTGGGCTCTTGGCGTACTTCAGCACAGGGAACAAGTCCGGGTATTTAAACGTCATCTTGTACTTCTCCCCAACTTTCTCAAACTGGCCAATAACGTCCTCGGGAACTCCTGCAAGCTCCTCCACCGAGAACAAGATGTGCTCTGTGTTCTCACCGAGGTTTTTGGAGTACTCCAGCGACAGGTCTGACAGTCTCTTCTTGATGTCCTTGGCCTTTTCTCTGTCCTCGGCGGACAAAGCTAGACCGTTACGGCGATACTCGTCGTTGATCTTCTTGAGATATCTCTTTCCCTCTGCATCAACACCATCATCGCTGAGGGCCTGGAACACTTTGTAGACGTCCTCACGCATAGAGGACTCGATTCCAAAGTCGCTGATGAGCTTTTCGGCCTTTGTGGAGGCGTCTCTGAGCTCCTTGTTGTCGGAAACGTGCTGGAAAAAGGTCAATTGGTTCACCACGCCGTGGCTGGAGTTGCTGAAGTGAGCATAGGGCTTGAAAACGGCGTCAATTGAAGGCTGGGAGGATGCAATGGCGTCATCGAGAGCCTTGGCCTGGAGAATGTACTCCTCGGCCTGGGAAACGAGCTCTTTTGGCGAGATATTCCACAGTGGTGGCGCTTGTGGTGGTTTGAGGGAGGCCATGGAGAATCTGCGTGCTGTGATTGGACGCCAGCACTTCATTCAAGTGGGTAATGTTTGGGTAAGAGTTGGGGATATTTGTTGGCGGCAATGTACACGAGGAGAAATGGCGGGTGCGCAGGTGACACGTGGAAATTGGCAGATGCTGTTATTGGCACGTGGAAATGGCAGACACAACATGTAATCTGGAGCCCTAATCGACCGTTCTTCTCCAAGTTTTTGTGAAAATCATTAGGTGAATCTATGAGAGGGACGTGCTACTCATTTTTAAGTCTTATAAAGCTGTGTATCTGAAATCGATCTACAACCATGAATCGGTGACTGTATATATGACTTTAGCGTAGTCAAAATAGATGGGATAGAGCTCTGCATCAACTATCTTCTTATCTGGAAGGCCAAGCTGTAAGGAATTGGTAACCGAGTTCAGATCAACATCAAAGTCCGTCTTATAGATCACCTCCATCCCCTTACGGGTACCACCAAGTAATGACAACCAGAAAGCTCTGATGGTGTCCTCAGTATGAACATAAGATCCACAGTCATCATTCGAGTCGGAAGCGGTGTATAATGAAGCCTCAGATTGTAAGCTCTGTTGTGGTCAGGCATCACACATCTGTATCCCTCACACTCTTGAGAATGAACTTGTGGAGTTGTTCCTTCTCCAATCTGGTTCTCTTCTCCTGAGCAACAACATTAGTTGCAAGCTTAACATCACTTGGAACATTTAAGTCTTTCACGCCATTTTTACCATTTTTCTTGGTGACCAGTTTGAAGGAGACTTTACCACCATTTGTGGATATACCTTGAGCATCTTCATTGAGGTTATGAGGGAGCTCTACTGAGATTTTGTTCGTCTTTTGGTGGTTCATACTATCAATAACCATCTTCTTGAACTCTTTCTCCAGCTGCTCTTCGATTCTTCTCTCTTCATCTTCGAGTAACTTCTTTTCATATGCTTCATATGATAATTTAGTAATCTCGTCATCATCCCCCTTAGTTGGATCCAAATGTTCTTCTTCTTCTTCTTCGTCCTCGTCTTCGTCCTCATCCTCGTCCTCGTCCTCCTCTTCTTCTTCTTCTTCTTCATCATCATCATCGTCGTCGTCGTCATCGTCGTCGTCGTCACCAGTCTCATCATCACTAACACCAACGTCCTCATCATCATCGTCGTCATCGTCCTCCACCACCAGCCCCTTTGTCTTTACAACCTCACTCAACTTCTCAACTGCTTCCTTTGGAGTATCACTTCTTTTAAAACCAAATCTTCCAAGAGAGGTCTTAACATCAAGCTCTGTCTCTTTGGGGATGGGTTGTTCTTTGATCCATATGTAGTAATCAAAAAAGTGCAACAACACTTCGTATTTGTTCATTTTTGTACCCAACGGCAAAGACGATAGTAAGGTACAACACAGTTGTATCCTGAAGTAGTCATCTGGCTGATCAATCTCACAATAGACCAGTGGACTTGGTGAGTTGTTTTGATGGCCAAGTGTCAAGATCTTGAAAATCAGATCATGAATACACAATGAGTTAACAATTCCTTGTTGCAACATCTGCGACATATAAGAACACTGCGCCATTCTGATTCTGTTGTATCTGTAATCGTTGATCTCCAAGCCACGGACAATGCTTTCAAGAACTGTATCAATGACTGCGATTCTGAAGTTCCGGGACATTGTCTTGAGTATATTCGTCAATGCCGGGATGTTTCCATATCTCAGCTTTTCAGGCTTACTGAATAGCTTGATCATCGTTTCCCATATGATTGGGTCAGTGAAGTCTGCAAAGGCCATGATCTTTCTCACCTCTTTGACATTTGACATGCTTAATTCGTTCCGGATAATCTCTTTGAAGAAGAGTTGTTCTGGTGTGTAAGTCTTGTGTGATTGTAATGACTTGATACTTGGTGGTTTCAACAGCAAGAACAAGTTTGATATAGCCATCTTGTTATTGATTGTGAGTTTATCGGTCTTTCTCTTCTTCTCCAATAGCAACAGCATCTCCTCCATCAACACATTGTGCTCGTTTAAAAGGTACTTCCCACATATTTCGAACATTATACTCAATATCTCAATGTTATTAGGAATTGTCAGGTTGAGGATCAAGGATCTGATCTTATGGAATGCAACATGTTCTGGAACCAACTCGAACTTGATCATTTCACAGAAGAAGATGATGTTTTTGAAATTGAGTCCGTTGTGATGAATCTGAGATCTGAATCCTTGATCTAGTGTAGACAGAAGCTCTTGAGTTATATCGTCCAGATACGGAACATTGGATCTGAGGAACCTTGCATAGAATTTACACTTGCCAATGTCGTTTGATGTGATGAAGTGCTTTAAGAGCCTATTCTTTGATGCCTTGTTTGATAGTTTCAGCCTCCAGAACTCCAAGACACACTCATCAATGTCTTTTATGTTGGTAGCAGTCTCTAAATGGACCAAGAACTCATTCATCTCTTGGGATTTCTGGACATTGACGGTGTCAGTGTTGGATTCTTCAATCAAACTGGCTGGTATCTCTTGGAAGTTTTGATAAAATCTCTTCTCCTCGTCGTTTTGGAAGGCATTGTCCTTGGTCAAAACAATTGAGTCAATAGCATCATCATGCTCAGCCATATCTGTATCCAGCTCAGGGACATTGATCTGGAACATAGGTCCCAACAGCTCGGCCGTGGCTTTGAAGCTGCTGAACAACTCTGTCATCTCTTCAAATTGCGCTTCCAAATCCTCAAGGATTCGACCAGTTCTCACCTGGGCTTTGTTTTTCCTATTCATGAGCTCTTTCAGCTTGTCGTGGAGCTGAACTGCCCTCTGAACGACAGCTTCTGTATACGTTCTGAGCACTGATCTGATGGCATCATCTGATTCGATCAAGGCACCGAACCGTTTGACAAACGCCGTGGCAATCGTCAGCGTAACACCTGAGCGAACTTTGTAGGCAAGAATCTCCTTCAGAGCAAGCACAATGATGGAGTTGGTCGTCTTCTTGCGCTGGACAACCCAGTTTGGCTGGTCATTGGTGTCGTCAATGTCATGAAAGATCCCAACAGCTGTGAAACTTGTAAGGATTCTGAGCAGGATTTTGCACTTGGACACGTACTCGTTGTCCTTTGTGTCGTCCATGGGGCTTTTCAACTGGTGGTAGAACCACGATAGCAGCAACGGGGTAAAAATGGGGCAAAATCTCTGGTGAAGAAGAGACACAATCTCAACAGCAGCGTTGGTGTCCTGTGATTTGCACTTGATGAGGGCCTCTTGCACAGCTAAAAGGATCTCAGAGTTATACTTGCGTAGAGACAGCTGCTTTATTTCTGCTATGACGCCACCAACTTGTTCTTTATTCATGTTCTTGGCCAGGCGCTTGACGAACGAAGTGTTCTTCTTCAGCGAAGAGTCCTGGTTCTTGATCTCTAAGAGATCGCCATCCCAGGCGGCCAGATTGGCTCGCAGGAGCTCATTGTGGCGCTGTGGCTGTTAGTCTCGGGTGTCTAGGGGGCTGTATTGTACAAACTTACCTCGTCCATTGTGGTGGGAAAAAGGAGACAAGTTGGTGGTTTGTAGTTGAAGAGTAGTGAGCTGAAAAAAGCTATCGAGCGGGTTCGCGAAGCCCGCGCATAGAACGAGTTCGCGAAGCTATACGTATGTATGCACTTATCTCTCTCTCTCCAACCACAGCCCGGAGATATCTCTTATCAAAACCTCACACACCAGAGATGCCTAAGGCCCGGGTCATCGGCTCAGTTCCGGGTCCTCCAGCTGAAAATGTTATCGAATCAGTCGAGATATCAACACATACAACAAACACAGACGTTAAAGAAGACCCTACAGATCTGGTATGCCCCATCTGTAATGAAAACATGGTCTCTTTGAGACAGTTAAACAGGCATCTGGACGACGAGCACACCCCTACGACCACAGAAGAGGACACCTCGTGGCTTAAAAGGACCAACGGCGTCAAGTCAAAGCTCCAGGCCACGCTACCAAAGAAGCTGTACTCAGAGCCTTCGCTGGAGCCAACACATAAGCACTGGCAGAAGCCTACTTCTCATGATACATGCCACCGTGCTGGGTGCAAGAAGCTGCTAAACCTGAAGAACGGACACATTAACTGCCGAAGATGCGGGTTTTTGTTCTGCAACGAGCACTCGTCCTACAGAGTCAAGCTTGATGAGAATGCCCAGTACGACTATAAAGGTGTCTGGTGCCGGTGTTGTGTAGAGTGTTTCACTGGTAAACCAGGCTTCTCAGATATTGGGCTCTACAGAGACCAAACCTTGGATTTCAGAGCCATAAGACAGAAAAAGGTGGACGAGCTACAGTTGTACGAGAACAAGCTGCTGAAGCGAACCATCAACCTCACAACGATGCTCAACAAGATCGACAAGGATTACAACTACTCTGAGTGGAACAGTAACTTCACCAACTTCAAGATCAGCGCCAAGAAGCGCCAGCTGGAGCAACAGCTTGTCAACTGGGAGGACGGCTCCCACGTGTTGAACTGTTTCATATGTCTCCGCAACTTCAGCTTCATGCTCCGTCAACACCATTGCCGTCTGTGTGGCCGTGTTGTATGTGGTGATTTGCAGTCTGGCTGCTCCATGGAGACCCCAATCAACCATCTAACACAGCTTTTGGACGTGCCGAAGGTGAATGACTCTTCAGCTATAAGGATATGTCGTTCTTGCAAGGACACACTCTTTATCAAGAGGAACTTCCAGCTGGACTTGCAAAAACCGCTATCGCCGTTGCTTGACAAGTTTGAGACTCAACAGAAGGTCAAAAGAGCTATTCTGATACTCATGCCCAAGTTCCAGGACGTGTTGCATGGATTATCGGACAAAACGCTGGTTAAGGACGCTTCAAGGCTCAGAAAGAGACTTGTTGACTCGTTTGCGTCGTTTGATAAGCTCACCAAGGAGATAATGGCTATACAGTGCCTTACGAAGGATGAAGAACAGTTGCAAATGGCTATAAAACAGGATTCTTTGGCTTTTATACACAAAAACATGGCACCGTTGAAGCAGCTACCGAAGTTGATGTCCCAAGAGACGCCAACCCCACCACAAAAGCCCAGGTTCACAAGGGAACAAGTTCAACTCATCAAGCAAAACCGAGAGCAACTAATGGTTTTACAGGAACAGAAGTATCTGGTAAACGACATGATTGAAACCTGTAAAAAACAGAGAAGATTCGACGAGATTGCCTCGCTGAATGAGAATTTGAAAGAGCTGAACAAGAGTATCGAGGAACTACAATTGCAACTGGGTGATGAGGGGTTCTAGATTTCTTAAGACTTTCATCAAAATAATGGTCATATTGTTGTCTTTACTCAAAATGCACGAGACTTTATAGCATCGAAGAACTGTAATTACATTCTGTGATGGAGCTTAAATTCACGACACCTTAACCATTACAACGGTTATATCGTCCTCTTTACCACCAGAATAGAACTGACCGGTAAGTTTCGTCAGCTCTTGACTGAACACCGACGGGAAATTCTCGTCTTTGCTCAGTTCTGCAACGTTACTTACAAATGATTTGGATATGGCATCAAGATCTTTGTCCCTGTTGTCTTCGAGGAACAGCTCAATGTCCTTAATGTCAATGTTATCAATAACACCATCAGTAGCAAACATCACGATGTCGTTCTTCTCCAGCTGGAAATCATACACGTCAGAGTCCCTTGGAGAGTCCATTATGAACTTTGAGCCCGGGTTCTTGTCGTGGATCTCTTTGGGGATAATGGCCAATTGGTACGGCGTATTAAACCCGTGAGTTTGGATCTTTGTGTCAGCAATGAGCTTATAGCCTCGGAATATACCACACCAGGAGTCACCGAGATTGGCAACTCTCAAGTGGCCTCCATTGAAGATACCAAGACAGGCAGTCGTGCCTCCAACTTTGACAACACCATCACGTTTGATCTTCGTGAAAGCGTGGTCCAGCAGATACTGAGGGTCGTACACCTGTGATTCATCACCACTGGAGAACTCTTCACTCATCGAGTTACACAACTCTCTGGAGATGGCACTCGAATCGAAGCCCATTTCGCTCCAGCCACCAACACCATCAGCAACTCCACAGGCTATAGCATTCGCTCTTGTAGAGACGAAGTAGTTATCCTCACCAGTGGGAGAGTCCAAGGGCTTCAGCTTCAGATGCTTACGCATTAGACGGTTGTCATCACGGTTCTTAGGCTGGAATGCGACGGAAGTGTGGAATTGCCACGGAAGATCTGAGTGGTTTGGAGGTGATGTAGAGAACGGACGTTTCCCTCTTATAGGCAATTTGTCTTGATAGTAAGCAACGAGAACTGGGAAAACAAGGACAAGGAGGTACGTACTTCTCTTGAGCGTGCGTGTGAACATTGTCGACTTTTGTGGATGTGAAAGCGTTCGTTGGTGGAGAAATGGGGGAGTAGAGTAAGCGATTATGTCCCATTGGGGAGTAACGGTATGGAAAGTCCAGGAAATGGCCCTAATAGGCAATTCCCGTATTAGGATAAACGAGGCCGAAAACACCCAAAACAGCAACTGCCGTATTAGGAAGTCGCGATTTACCCGCACTCTTTGATTGGGCGAAAACCCGAAAAGTTTGTGGACGAGGAGCACATCTTAGGCCATACAAACGATTTAAACCGCCTTCTCACAACTCTTTGCAAATGTCCACTGTCAACGTACGTCGAGATCTACCCCTCTGAGCCCCGGTGGCTTTTTCCCCAACCGAATTGGGCTTCTGATGGCAGAACTGGCCACTAACAACACACTCAGGTCTTCAGATACTCCGCTTTGGCTGCCGGTATTGTCTACGGTGCTTACCACACCTCTCAGTTGAAGTCCTCTGCTGCTAAGAAGGAGGAAATTGCTGCTTTCCAGAAAAAAGAGGCGCTTATCGCTGAGGCCAAGGCCAAGTTCGCCGAGCTGAACAAGAAGCCAGAGCCTGTTGTCACCTCAGACGTCAAGGAGATCAACTTTGACGACAAGGACTTGGACTTCGGCAAGGTGATTCTCTCTGCCGTTGAGAGTCTTAAGAACTAATTTCATTCACCTCGTTGAAATACCGAAAAACCTCCCAATTCACACACCCAACTGGCACATACTCCCATCATCTCCATACAAAAGAACATACATTCTCCATATTTATACATGTATTGTAGGTGTTTATACATGTATTAAGGTATTTATACGCTAATTATGTCCTAAGGAATATTCACTCTTTCAATATTTATACATGTGTTGTAGTTGTAATGCACACGCCTATATAACTACTTAGACTCCTTAGTCCCTATTAATTATAGTTATATTGCAGCTGTTAATTAATTAGACCTAGTAGCTTCAATATCTAAACATAGATACAATATTAATATGAAGTTATTCACTTGCTGTTGATTTACTCTTCAGGCCATACTTATACATGCGTTATATTTCGCACGCTAATCAGTGCTCTTCAATCAATATTTATACACTGATAAACGTCTCTTTCCGTGTTTTTACATATTTATATATACAATTCTTGCTTAGCTATTAATTACTTCCGCGTCATGAGGATAATTAATGCTGAAGCGTTCTCTAGAAGATCATCCTGCTTGCCACATGTGATCAATATCCACATTTATACATATATTGTAGCTCATATTTACACACTAATTACAATTATGTATTATATACATATCGCAGCTCTCCCCAATATTTACAACCAAAAGGCCGAAATACCCACTTTCAATTTCATAACGTTGCAGCTATTTCCACCAATTAATCTTTGATCCAACTAATTTATACACATATTTTGCAGCTATTTACGCACAATTGCCCTCTCAATCCAACGAACTTATAAACATATATTGCAGCTATTTACACGCATCACATTCTCTCGTCACCACGAACCCTGTGGAAAACAGTGCCTCTTGGAAGGCCGTACTTCTCTCTCACAGATGGGGTATTGAGATCCCACACAGATCTCCACAGGTGAGCACCAATAGGCTCCAGTTTGTTCGCTTCAGCAAACTCTCTGATGTTGAAGGAGCGCTCCTGGAGCTTCTGGGTAATCTCAGAGGGCTGTCTGAAGACCCAGACGGCGAATCTCTGCGTCGGTAAGTTCTTCTCTGGAACAGGTGGCAGATAGCCAATCAGCTCGTTGATGGAGCCGTCTGAAAGCAGGCGTCTTGGCGTGATGAAGTTGTCGTTGTAGTCGAGCTTAACGTTTGTGAGCCCCCACTGAATGTGTGTTTTGTATGTGTTTCTCTCCACGTCCGGCACGTCTGGGTTGACGATCAACACTGTGTAGAGCTGCGATGCAGTATTAATGGTCTCGAACTCCTGGATCTTGATGGAGGGCGGATACATCGTGACATTGGAGGACAAAAGAGTGCCAGGCTCAATCCAACGGTTGACAGAAGTGTGATTGAGGAACTTGAGCGAAACTTCAGCCTTTGGTTCGAGCGTAGGAAGCGTGTCCGGGATCACAGAGTGTTGCTCGAGTCTTTGCATCAACAGCATCTGGGCGTATTCTTCCCAGTGTTTTTTCTTGAGGGCTCTGTAAACCGGGTGTGTGTAGTCGATGACATCTGGGACGTTGTCGTACTTCTCGTTGAACTCGAAGTTATATCTGACTTCCGGGTTGTTGATCTCTGCAGCGACAAGGAGCTGGGCCTTGTCGTGGGGGTTTTCGGTTTTCTCGGCCTGGAGATATATTTTCTGGGACTTTTCCTTCAAATATTCGTACGACAGGTCAAATGCCTCGTTTATGCCTCCTGGTGGTGTGTATCTCAGACGGAAACGTCTAGATTTGAGAGATGGGGGGCCTTTCTTAGGATCAACACCTTCGAGAAGAGCGCTTCTGAACTTGCTGGAGTTCAGTTTGAGGCTTTTGGAAGCCGTTTGAGCTGGCTGGGCCCACTGCTTGGATTCAGAGGCAGTGGCCATGAACCTTTTGGAGCATTTTGAGACGGAACGAAGCATTTCCGGTGGGTTTATACGGTGAGAGTTGTGTCTCGGTTGTCCATTCTCGGACGAATTTTTCACATAGCACTGTGATTACGTGATTGCTTAGGTGATCACTCGGCTTAGGTAATATATTAGGTAATACGTTCTGCCCACTCGTACAATCATATACAGAAACGTCTACTAACATAAACTTATACTAACATACAAGTCACCTCGAGAGCCTGTACATGCTCATGGCCGCACTCACCAGCCCCAGCAGCTTCTCCAGGGTTGGGCTGATTTTCCAATGGAACAACTCAACGGAGACGAATGCAACATCAACAAAAGTACCAGCAAGTTCCAACAATTCGTACTTTATCTCCCATGACAGTTCATCCACTTTTAGTTGGTATTTGTTGATGATTATCTCTCTCAATGGATTCACTTCAAACGTCATCTTTCTGACTTCTGTTTGTATTTGTGTCTTGAGTCTCATGAGGCGTATCACGCTCATAGTGAGTTTCCTTATGGTCAGCAAAAGAGTGAAGAACCATACTTTACTCGCATGCTCGCCCAGTTTCCTCAAGATAGTGGAGTCTTTGCCTATACCGAACTTGGTGACGAGATATACGTTGTCCATAACAGACGTTATAGTCTCTAACGAGTCAACAACAAAGTCGTTTTGCGAGGAGATTTTCGAACGACGGAGGATATGGCCAAGATACAACACCGAACGGATGAGCTGCTGGTTTGATTTGTTATATTCTGGAGGCGTTGGTAGCTGGTAACTTATGGGCTGTGGATGCTCCATTTGGGATAGCTCTGTGAGCATCGCGTCGATTTGCTTTGTTGTCATTCTGTGTGTGAGATGTTCTCTGTAGCAGCACAGCTTTTTGGCTCCTGGAAACACTGGAAACACGTGATATATGTGTGTTTTTCCCTTTTTGCAGGGCTTGAAGATGATGGAGAAGGTGTGGAGAAAGCCCTTATCCCTTATCCCTCTAACTTCGCGAAAACAAACACCCGGACACCAGCATCACATACATTATGGCTATTCTTTATGGCTATACTACACAAAAGTCATTAATGACGTCTTATAATATGATCCTCGTTATAAAACAGTATCAGAGATGTGCACAAAGCTCTGTTCGCCATTTTTCCTCACCTCTGCGCGGTTCTGGAAGTAATTGTCCTTCCAGTAGGCGATTTCCCTTCTGGTATAAGGGCCATGGACAGTTGTGTCACCAATCCATCTAAATTGCCACTCCTTTGGATCATTCTCGGTGTCATTCTTTGGGATATTCTCTGTTGCCTTCTCTTCATGTTTTTGTGGTGGCCGATAAGGATCCCCTGTCTCCTCTTTGTATCTCATCATCAGCTCTTCACGCTCAACCTCGTAGATATCACTGAAGCCCTGTTCTGCTAGGGATTCACAGTATTCAGTTATGTTTATCACCTGCTCTTTCCTTAGTTGTTCATCTTTCTCACCAGGAGACTCCTTTTTGGACTTCTTTTTGCACTTGTTCAGCCTCTGTAGAGCCTCCATTGGCGATTCAACAGGTTTCAGCAGCGTTATCAGCTTATACAGCAGTCTCTCTGTGGAATACTCATCATCTTGTAGTCTTGAGATCATCTTCTGTTCAGCATCTTTTTGTCGTTGCTCCTCAGCCAGTTTGGCTCGCTCAATCTCTTTTTTCTTAGCAAGTTGCCAATCCTCATCATCTTCTTCTTCAATATTGTTATTACGCTGGAAATTACCATCCTTATCAAACGAACCCTCTTTGGCGTCCTCTTTTATGGAAAAAGAGTCGATTTTGGGCCCCTTTTTGGGGTTGTGTGAGTGTTCTGTCTCTGGATTTATATAGTAGTCGTCTTGATCTTCTTCTTCTTCGTCATCTGTTGAAGGCTGATCCCCGTATGATTGGCCAGGAACCTCATTTTGGTCCTCGTTGAGCTCTTTTTCAAATGCATCAACGTCCAGAAGCTTCTTATTCGTAGACTGCTCCTTATCACTATCACCAAACATATCGTCGTCATCATCAGAATTCTTCTTCTCTTCTTCATCGTCATCAGAAACATCATCAGAAGAGTCGTCGTTCATGGAATCGGAAGCATACTCGTCGGCATTTATCGACTTTTTCTTACGCTTTGACTCCAGGACGTCCTCAACATCCTCGTCACTCTCATCGACCGGCCTTTTCATCGTGAAGAGTTGGCGTGTTCTTTTTTTTGTAGTGTGTAACGGAATCAAGTTTTAAAAGTAAACACTATGCTAAATGCGTGTTGTGGATAAACACCCGGACACCAGTGCAAAACAAAGGGATGCATTCTTTTGGTTGTTGATTATGTAAGCACGCCTCACCGACAAAGAAGCCCTAACGGAGTCTTAAAGGTGGCGACTTTCATGACTATCTGTTATTGATATTCTCTTCAATTGTACCATATTCATATGTCTATGCTAATATTGTTTACACTACTAATATGACAATTAATGTCACGAATGTCACTGTTGATGTGGGGTGTTATAATGCGCGCAGATGAAGAAAAAAACCACTATATAACCTGTCTCTTTTATATAAAACGGAACCACAGAAAAGCTCAGGAGAATGGACTTTGACGACGTTTTGAACTTGGAGCAACAGTGAGTCTCTAACACACACATACAAAAAAACATGTGGTGTACGGATGGTTACCCAAAAGAGCATGGGACTAACAGTAAAGGTTCTATGAAGAGGGCTTCAGAGAAGGCCAGGCAGAGTCCACCAAGAAGTCGTATCTCGAGGGGAAAGAGTATGGGCTACAAGTTGGATACCAGAAATACGTTTTCCTCGGTCAAGTTCTGGCCATCATAAGTCTACTTAGAGATGAGGTCTCTCTTCCACCGCAAGCACAAGCACATGTACAACAAGTTGAGCTGCTGCTGAAAGAGATAAAGATGGATAACGAGTATGGGAATGTATTAGAGACTGAGAAAGTTGTAATAAAGATAAGGAACAAGCTGAGGGTGCTGGCTAATCTGCTGAAGAGACGCATAACACTACAGCAGCTGGATGACCTTGCAAAGACTGTTAGTGGCTTAGAAGAGCCACAGCCCAGTATTAGCAATCTGAATGATGACGGTATGTGGTGATGTGTACGAGTCCATTGAATGATGATGGGTTCACTGAACAACCTTCCCACCAAGAACCTCTTTACCGGTCTTCTTGATAGTAGCCAAAACATCGTCGTAGCTCAGGGTGGTGGTCACATCAACGGACTGCTTCTCGAGAGAGATGTCGATGTTGGAGATATCCTCTTTTCTCGAGAGAGCCTTCTGAACAGCGCCGGAGCAGCCTTACAAGTTAGTAGTGTCTCTATAGCCTTGGTTCCATGTTGATTGGAGCTTTGAAAAAAAGACTTACCGGAACAGGTCATCTTGACATCGAAGTGGTACTGGTGGGACATCCTTGGTTTTATAGCTTTTGAAGAAGAAGAATCGGGTAGTGTGAAAGAGTAAAGGGTGTTATATTACGATTACGGTGTTTATTAGTCAGGACTGAGCTTCGCGGAAAACTGTGGCGTCAGTGCTGCGTAAGGTTATTAGTTCGATTCTTGGTGGCTAGACTATTTTTATTTGCTCATTAGAAGTACGTGATCAGTTAGACGTTCATAAGATGTATATATTAGCGTGAATGCTGCTGTGCAAATCAGATACGTCATTGTTTCACTCAATGCCATGTGGTGTCCGGGTATTAGCTGACACCTCGGAGTACAGGATAATCAGATGAAGTACACTTATTCGTCCTCCCATCATCTGTGAAGCTCAGCATGGGGAAGCTACAGCATGTGCAACATCCCAATTGATATTATTGGAGCACTGAGTTAATCGGTGATCAATGATATAACAATATCGGGGTTACCTCGTCCAGCAATGGCTCATCTCTTGGGACCCAAAGAGGATGGTCCATTACGAGGGAGGCTCCTTGATCGAGAAGTAGGAAATCCTTATATCTAAGTAATACCACGTGACTGTTAAATCTACATCCATTTCCCAGGTCCATATATAAGGAAAGAGGTATATATTGAAGTGGAATGATTACATAAGCGCAGCGATCAGGCTGCTTACATAACCTTCGCGACATCAACACCAACAATACACCAGCACTTTTCATCTGGCGCACTATCCAGTTCCTTTGGGCTCTCCGTATCATACCTCCAACTCATAACCGCAAAGTATGGATCCATTTGAAGCACGTCTCCAGTTTATCAATCTCCTCGAGACTTTGAACCCGTCATCTATGGCCATTGGCAAGGCAATATCGTTTGCCATGAAGAATCAAGGATTACAAGAGGACTTCCATCATGTGCTAATGGAGATGTTCGATAAAGTCGATATCAACGCCCGTATGAACATAATGTACTTCATCGAGGCACTGGTTCAAACTATTGTTTCGCACTCATCCAATAGAGGCTTGGAAAATCTCCCGTATCTGTCAAATCTTCGTAAAGATTTCCATATAATCATTGAGAAGGTGATACCTGGTGATAACCTGACTAATCTTTACGGCTCAGTGGAGATTTTGAAAGAGGTTCAGAGAGCTTATGGTTTTGATAATGATGAGATGGTGAGGAAGTATGATAACTACAAGCTGGACGACCAAGAAATTGATATAAGCGATGATGATAATGTTACAGGCTTTGAAAAGGCTTGGAAAGTGTTATTCAACAAAAAGAGACAAAGCCTTGAATCTCGTCTTGATCTTTTGGAGAGAAAACCATCAGCCCCAATCGAATCTGAAAAGACGCTGAATCAAGACTTGGAACAACTGTCCCATAAACAGATACTTCAAAGGATGGAGAACGATAGAGAACGTCACAAAAGACAAAAGGAGACGAATTGGGTGGTCAATAGACCAACAGGTAAGATTGATAGGGAAGAATTTGATAAACTATGGCATCAAATGAGTGCATTTGGTGATAGTGATCTGAATGAAATGAGAGAACTTTACCATGATGCTGGTGAAAGTTATCTTGCTTGATTTTATATATGATGATGAATCTTTTCCTATTCATTTAGTTCATAGTATCCACCACAACAGTAAACAACTCATTGAGACCCCTAACATGTTCTTTAGCGTTACTAACGCTTCCACCAAAGGCAATAGTGAAGACATCCTTAACATCACCATCATTGCCCAATTGATTAGCATACTCCAAGATTGGTTCAAACAAATGATTTGCTTCACCACCAATCAATAAAAAGTCCAAAGGTTGAGCGACAAAGGATTCCTCAGTCTTAATACTCACCGGAGAAGGAGGGACACTGTTATTCATAACATGGACGTCATCGTTCAGAGAACCGGTTTTGGTCAAATAATCAACCAAGAAGGTGATGGCTTTCATAGTGACATCCGATTGTTGAACATAAACGGTATTACCAACCAATGTAGCATGAATGTTTTGATCAATGCTATTGACATGTGCAATCAAATCACCAATGGTTGCAGCCTTACGTTCTTCATCTGCACGATCAACATTATCAGTTTGGAATTTTAGAGTTGCCTCATCACGGTACGCTCTTGAACCAGGTAATCTCTCCTCAAATGATTTGGCGACTATGAGCGTCGTTTGCATCCAATCATCAACGGATTGATTATTCAAAGAAAGCCATGTTGAGTTATTCTTCATCTTGAGGAAATTACCACTCTCTGCAAGGAGTCCCAATTTTGGTAGACGACCATATAGTCTCTCCAATGTGGTACGATTCTCAGTAGATAAAACATAAACCTCGTTATCTTGGGAAAGGTCGTTCAAGATGCGTAGAATACGCTCATTGGGTGTACTTGGAAGAAGGAAGATGAAGAGCTTCTTTGTGGCAGTCTTGTAAGCATGTGTGAACTTTGGAACGTCAAGTGTGAAATAAGCCTCCTTCTCCTGTTGATATTTCCATGATTCATTGATGAATTCTAAGCTTGATTGAACCCAATAATCACAATCCTGATGGGAGACCACTTGATAAAGAGAGTTCCAGTTCTTAGTTTTCTCCTCGGGAGACATCGTCAAAGCTTTTAAGAAACATTTGGACATGTGTTTGATATCCCATGGGTTGATCAATAGAGCACCTTTGGTGAAAACAGCAGCAGAGCCAGTAAACTCAGACAAGATCAATGGAGATTTCTTCTCAGTGGTAGCAACAATAAACTCATGGCATGTCAAATTCATGCCTTCTCTCATTGAGCTGACAATAAAGGTATCAGCCTCAGCGATCAATCCCAAGTATTGAACAAATTCGATGTCCTGGTGTAAGAAAACCACTGGTTGGATGTTGGAAATGTTATGACTCAATCCATTGATACGATCGACAATGGACATGATCTCACTCTCCATGACTGTATCAATTGAGCTAGATTTCAAGCAAATTTGAATCAACACTGTATCCTCAATATATTCTGGATTGTTTTTGAGGAAATCTTCATAAGCGAGTAATTTCTGTTTGACACCTCTAATTCTGTCAAACTTATCTCTACCAACGATCAATCTCTTACCACACCATCTTTCTCTAATCATTGATCTCCATTCTTTAACCAAATCTGAATCGATCTGCTTTCTCAATTTAACAGCGTCTATACCGACTGGTGAGGAACAAACTTTCACAGTTTGCCCTTTATATCTCAATTCATTATCTGAGACGTCAGCCAATAGTAACTTGTTACAAGTTTGTAAGAAGTGTCTGACATATTCATCAGTTTGGAAACTGATGGAATTAGCACCAAGGATGCCTTTCAGCAATTTCTCACGTTGGGCAAAGCATCTAAACACTTCACTCGATGGGAATGAAACGTGTAAGAAGAACCCAATTTTAGCATTTGGTAACTTCTCTCTAACCATCTGTGGAACCAACAACAAATGGTAATCATGGACCCAAATGGTATCACCATCCTTGTAAATACTAACAATCTTATCTGCAAACTCCTGGTTTAGAGATCTGTAATATTCCCAAGAGTGATCCTCGAATGCCTTGGAGTTTGGATTATCCGGGATCTGATAGTGTAAAGTTGGCCAAAGAATCTGTTTACAGAAGTGCTTATAAGCACCTTGGAAAGTGAAATCACTTGGTAGGACACTCTCACAGCCGTATTTCTGCTTCAAAGTCGTGGTGATCTTCTGCGTGGTCTTCTCTGTCAACTCATCGGTTGGGATGCCGATCGTGCCCAACCACAAATAATCCTTGACGATACCGTCCTCGAGCGAAGACTTGATTGCGTTTTTCAAGGCTCCGTTGCCTTTAGCAAACTCAACAACGTTGAATGGGGATTTCTCAAAGATGTTTGACTTCTCCTCCTTGTTCAGCAGCTTCTTCTTTGAAAACCCACCGAATTTAGGGATGTTGTAGTGGCTGTTAGAGTCGTAGCCATCGTCAATGTCCGCGTTAGAATCGTTGCTAGGATCATCGTTCCCCCCGGCTGAGTCGTCATCCCCATCCTCCACATCTTCATCGTCCTCGATCGTGAACTGGAGGTTGGACTTCTGTGGGACCCTCTTGACCGATGGGATCGTCGTCTCGAACGGCTTCTTCTTCTTGAGGTCGCTCACTGACGTTGGCGGAGGCGAGTTGACTCTGGATTTCGGGATGAAAGAGGTCGCCGAACCGCTCTTGTGGAGCAGCGGTTCAAAGTGCTGGATCTCGGGGGTGCCACGCGCGAGGGTATTCGACTGCGATCTGTCAAGCTGTGGTCTGGAAGAGTTCGGAGAGAAGAAGAAGTCCTCGGCAGAGTTGTTGTTGGCGGCGGCCTGGGGCTCCAATTGCGGTCTCTTGTTGAGAATTGAGCCGGAAGAGACCCCAGAGGAGGCGTTGATGGAGGATGTTCTCTGCTTGGGGACAGCGATTGGAAGCGCTTCAGCGAGTTCCTCCACGGCGGTAGCTGAAGCGTCTTGTAGCTCAAGCTCAAACTCGACTGTGTACGGAAGAAACCTGTGTTTTGTGTCAGAAACAGCACGGCGGCTAGAAATTGGAGGGCGGAACTTACAGAGATGCGACGATTAGCGTCATTTTGAGTGGTTTTATGGGGGTTTCGCCTGTGTTGTTGTGTTGTTGCTGGTGTTGAAGAGTGTTGAAGAGGTTTCATGTGGGGGTGAATTTTGTTGCTGTTATGAAGGAAGCCCTTGGAAACATCGCGATCGTTCCATGACGCAGCAACCCTCCACAACAGGACAATGCTGATTGACACCCATTGTCACGTGGCGACGGACTTCGACCCGTCGAGGATCGGCCACCTGATTAGCTGCTACAAGGATGTTGAGGCCCGTTTTATTGTGATGTCAACGAACCACATCGACTACCGCTATGTAAACCAGCTGGCGTCCGAAACCTCAACAGTGATACCGGCATTCGGTGTCCATCCCTGGTATTCCCACCTATTCACGCTTTCCCCACGGGGGACCCACGTTGATAAACGTGAGCACTATTGCAAAGTCTTCAGCAAGGGCGTGGTGGACGACCAACTGCTGGCGCTTCTGCCAGACCCGATAAACCTCGATGACCATCTGTCGACTCTTCAACATGCGATCAAGACACATCCAGTAGTGTGCTATGGTGAAATTGGCCTGGATAAGCTGTTTCGAATCCCATCAACAGGGTTCTATGCGAACCCTGCTGCTAGAGATGTAAAGCCAGTATTGACGAGCTATAGAGTCTCCATGTCACATCAGCGAGAAGTCTTCACCCGCCAGCTCCGTCTTGCTCTGTCTCTGAGCCTGCCGATCTCTATACATAACGTCAAGGCTTCCGGTGTTCTGTTCGATATCATAAAACAGGAGCTCACGGGTGTGGAGACTAGCAGTAATGTGTGTCTCCATTCGTTCACCGGATCCGTTGATACTCTGAAGATGTTTATCTCCTTTTTCAAAACACAGAGGGCTGGGTTCTTTGCTTCGTTCTCGAGTGTTATCAATGGCTGCGGACCCAAGAAGGAGGAGCTGGTCAAGCTGCTAGATGTGCTGCCCAAAGAACAGGTGCTAAGTGAAACTGATGTCACATTGGACCGATTCATAGATGACGGAGGCCCACTTGTTCTACTGAGAGAGATTGTCGATCTGTTGAGTAGCGAACACCAGCTGGAGAAGAACGCTTTGCGGTTTCTAGGGTTGTCTATATGATGTTGGGGCAACACAACAGATGTTTGCATTATTAGGCGTAGTTTCCACTTCGTTCGTTTAGCCGATTGTTGGTTTTAATGTTGAATAAAACTCAGCTCAACACTCGAATGGGGACCCCTATCCCGCTAAACGAGCGTCTAGCGTTGCCGTTTCAGGAAGTGTTGACACTTGCGCTCCCCTCTTTGGGGACTTCCAGTTTGGGACGTTCCCCTCACTCCATCCCGATGGGACAAGGCACAGTGCAGATCTACTGTGCATTAATGTTTACAATTGCGTTTACATTTGTGTTTACACTTATGATGAAAAGGTGTTGGTGATGATCTCTTCATGATGGTAATCGCGCACTTTATAAGGACACCGGCAGAACACGGAAGAGCTAACGTGTATGGCTCGGCCCCGACAATGGAGCAACCGATTGAAACCGTTTATAACGAGCCAGCCGCGTGACCATA
Organism: Petasospora mississippiensis; assembly: GCA_030581715.1. Lineage (NCBI taxonomy): Eukaryota > Fungi > Ascomycota > Saccharomycetes > Phaffomycetales > Wickerhamomycetaceae > Petasospora > Petasospora mississippiensis. Next base: position 97,550 of record JAKTVV010000010.1, on the reverse strand, counting down.
TATATATATTTCCGGAGGGACACGCTTATATAGCGAGGAAAACAGAAATACTGGGCTTCCGCTGATCCAGGGGAAGCAAGCGGTCATGCTTCCTCCATCGGTGGCCGATGGCGTATTGGCCTATGAGAGTTACCGTTTTAGTTCTATGGAAAGGCTACGGGACCGAGAAGTCGACCTTATCGTCGGACACCGCGTGGAGGCCGCTCTGGTCCGTTGTTCTTTCAGTTGCTGATCTGTGGCCCCTCTCTTGTGTGGCATATAATCGTGCTTTGTATCCATACGTGTGAGGCTGGCGTTCCCCGGCACACCACATCCGATTTTGTATGTGTATGTATGTGTCGATTTAGCGCGGGAGACGGAGTGCGAGTGTTTTTGTATGTGCGTAGTGTTTGGACGGTGGCCTTGTGATTTGTGTGTGTTTGTCGGTGTTGATGTATTGCGATACCCCATATCCCATAGCGCATTTCCCATATCCCATATCCAATATCCCATTTGTCTTATGTATCGATACATATAGAATTTCCGATATGCCTGTCCCGTGTCCCGTGCGTGTCCCGTGGGGCAATGCGCCATGTCTCTTGTCCGCGCACACCGCGACGTATAAATAGTGGGCCTGTTCCCCTCACCGATTGCCCGATTTGTGCTCCCCTCACCCTACGCCATTGTGTTTCGTTTGTGTCAACGCTCCCAAAAGGTATATATAACACCTCTCTCAACCGCTCAGAACACACAAACTCCTGGAAAAACGCGTTTTTCCCCCCACACCGACTCCAACAGATCTTTTCCATACCGGACACCCTTTCTCCCACCCCAATTGAGTCTCTTTCCGTGTTTGTGTGTGCCTTGCTATCTCCCTTACATCACCAGATCAACTAACACAACCGTCCACAGTGCTCGCCATGTCCCAGATCCTAAAGCAGAGAGTCAGATACGCTCCATACTTGCAAAAGCTCAGAACGCCAGAGCAGTGTGTTGAGCTCTTCAAAGACGGCCAATATCTCGGCTGGTCCGGTTTCACCGCCGTTGGTGCTCCAAAAGTGGTCCCAGATGCCCTCGCCCAGCATGTTGAGGACAACAACTTGCAAGGCAAGTTGCAGTTCAACTTGTTTGTCGGTGCCTCTGCAGGTCCAGAGGAATCCAGATGGGCCACGAACCAAATGATCAAGAGAAGAGCTCCGCACCAGGTTGGTAAGCCAATCGCACAGGGCATCAACGACGGCTCCATCGCCTTCTTCGATAAGCACTTGTCCATGTTCCCACAGGATTTGACCTACGGCTTCTACTTCAGAGAGAAGGAGAACAACCTGTTGGACTACTCCATCATTGAGGCCACAGCCATCACCGAGGACGGCTCTATCGTTCCGGGTCCAGCCGTTGGTGCCACACCGGAGATGGTTTCCGTCTCTGACAAGATCATCATCGAAGTCAACACCGCCACGCCATCTTTTGAAGGTTTGCACGATATCGATATGCCTGTGAACCCACCTTTCAGACAGCCATACCCGTACACGTCCGTTGACCACAAAAATGGACTCTCGGCTATTCCTGTTGATCCGTCCAGAGTTGTCGCCATCGTGGAGTCAACAAAGAGGGACACAGTCGGCCCAAACACTCCTTCGGATCAAATGTCGAGAAACATCGCCAACCACTTGGTGGAGTTCTTCAGACACGAGGTTGCCCAAGGCAGAATGCCTGAGAACTTGCACCCATTGCAGTCCGGTATCGGCAACATCGCCAACGCCGTCATTGAGGGCTTGGCCGGTGCTAACTTCAAGCACTTGAACGTGTGGACCGAGGTGTTGCAGGACTCCTTCTTGGACTTGTTCGAGAATGGTTCTTTGGACTACGCCACTTCGACCTCCATCAGATTGACACCACAGGGTTTCGAGAGATTCTTCAACAACTGGGACGACTTCTCCAAGAAGCTCTGCTTGAGATCCCAGGTGGTGTCCAACTCGCCAGAGATCATCAGAAGATTGGGTGTCATTGCCATGAACACCCCAGTCGAGGTTGACATCTACGCCCATGCTAACTCCACCAATGTCTCTGGATCCAAGATGTTGCACGGTCTCGGTGGCTCCGGTGACTTCTTGAGAAATGCTAAGGTGTCCATCATGCACACCCCAGCTGCCAGACCTTCCAAGACCGACCCAACCGGTATCTCCTGTGTCGTTCCATTCGCCTCCCACATTGACCAAACAGAGCACGATTTGGACGTTATCGTCACCGACCAAGGTCTTGCCGACTTGAGAGGCTTGTCTCCAAAGGAGAGATCAAGAGTCATCATCAAGAACTGTGCTCACCCAGACTACGTTGACCAGTTGTTGGACTACATCAACAGAGCTGAGCACTACACACAGAAGACCAAGGCCTTGCACCAGCCACATATCCTCAAGGACGCCTTCAAGATGCACCAGAACTTGGCCAAGAACGGCACCATGAAGTTGAGCTCCTGGGACGCCGAGATCTAAGGCCCCTAGATTGCTACGATATATAAATAATGACTTACATATTCCCCCTCTACACACCAGAGGGACTGTTCTAGACGTATACAAAATAATGCTTGATGTCTCCTGAAGTGTCTGTAGCTGGGTTTGTACCCCACGGATGAGAGATCATGTGATGCGGACGTTTTGTCTTGCAGGCGCGTTGTATGATGGCTTTGTGCTCCCCACGGAAATCAGGTGTACATTTATAGGGAATAGTGGGGGGAATTTGGTGTTCGTTTATAGATGTTTATAGACTTTATTCACCGTTAGAGACGTTATTCACCAGGTTTGTCTCGTTGCAGACTGTGTAGGTGTGGGGGACCGGTTAAAGCCGTGTATATGGCATTCAGCCTTTCCGCTCTTCCCCGTAGTTCCACGTTTTGTAGAACGATCAGGACATCTGATACACCATTGGGACATGTCCCGGCCATCTCCCGTAGGACATTGTCTTTGTGTCATGGCTTGTTGGACAAAATGGGTGGGAAATCTTGATGCTATACAGATCTTTACAGGTCTATACAGATCTCAGGGGTGGATACACATTCTCAATGGCAGGAGTTTAGAATGAAGAAGCACATCGGACTTAAGAGGTGACTGTGGGATATGGACACATGGTACGATTGTCTTCGATTGTCCGGGAGAAATGTCTATGTGTCAAAGATCCGTTTCGGGGTGTGTCCGCTATAGCGTGGGGTCGCTCTCGAGGTGGGGGCGGAAGATCACGCAATGACGGAGGACATCCATGAGATTCATGAGATTTATGGCATTCCTGGAGATTACTCGGTCATTTGAGACGATTTATATAGATCAAATCATAGAACTATACCGAAGAAGCCGTTGTACTATCAATAGAAGGAGCTCACCTCTACGCATCACAGCCTTCTGAGTAAATTTAATGGTACTACAAGATAGCTGAGTTATCTTTATCTTGTTACCTAAAATGGCCATTCTATCAACCAACAAATATATAGATAAATAACGAACAGGAAAAATCACAATGAACAATATTCACAATATGAACTGAATACATAGCCCTAATCAAAACTATCCAGGGTTACCCGGCCTTGGTCCTTCGCGAATATAATCTCACACTCCAAAAAGGGCTGGAAAATTTTGCTTTGTTGATGCTCCTCCATTTCCAACTTTTCCTAAAAACAAGCCTGGAGCTTCTTCGAGTGAGATTTCCCCTCCCTGTGTTGGGTATATTGCTCTGTGTCACATAAACAGTATGTTTTTCCCTCGTTTTCCCTCCCTGAACCACACCAGTTCTCCTAAACCTCACCGAGAACCGTTTATGATGAAAACTTTTCTCAGCTCACTCAGAGCCAAAACGGCTGTGCTGATAAACTTTTCCTAATCCAACCTTTAGTTCTGATTTACTGTTTCTCGTGTGATGTGTGTGTTTTCAGACGGGTTTTTGTGCCTCCTGAATACGTTTTGACTAACATGTTATAGATTGTCTCAATTTGACGACTCTGTCTGTGTGTATCAGTAATATATCCATAACGAGACAAAAAGTGTAGTTTTACCGCCTTTATTATGTGATAGATTGTATTATAACTGAATATGTTGAAGCCTCATAGTTCCCATATATACGCGGGGAAACAGCACCACGCGTAAATACCAGAACTCGTTTCTACCTTACCCCTTGGTAACTAATCATGTTCAAATAATCAGAAAAGAAGCTACTTACATAGATTCGTTTGATGTGTTCATAAGGGATTGTATATACTGATGTAGTCATAAGCAGCACACGGACTTTACTCATATAGTGAGCGTCTCAGGGCTTCTTTCAGTTGTCTCTTGAACTCCTCATCTTCATTATCGTCCTGTGTGGTTTCCACTTCTGGAACCGCACGGTCAGTCTCCGTCTCATGTTCTAGCCTTGAAATCTCTAAAGCGTGTGCCAATTCTTCGTCAACCTCCGGATCTGTTTGCTGATTTATCGACTGGTTCAGAGCCAGGGCAACTTCAAGGTCTTCACCGTTGGTCAGATCCTCACCGTTGTACTTATCAACAAGCTTCTCCTTCTTCAGCTGCTGATACTCCTCGTGCTGCATATCGTACACTGCGGTTTTGATGTTTTTGACAAACTTGTTCTTTCTCTCGCTTGCGATGCTAGCATGGGGCTTCTTTGACTTCTTAACAGGCTTTGCAGTTGGATCATCGCCGATTTGGAAGTGCTGAACCACATTGTTCACCTCGAGGATACCGTGTCTCTGATTGTCCTTACTCAGTCGCACAAACCTCACCGGGACGTAATACTCTCGGTCACCGCGTGTTATCAGTCTTTTGTTGAGCTTGGTCGAGACATCACGGATATAGTCACCGGTAAGAACATCGTACACAGCTGCAAATGAGCCCTGTCCCCAGGCACTGTACGAGCCAACGAGAACAACCAAAGAGTTCACGTCGATGGAGGACACAGGGCCATCAAGTTCCACATTTTTGAACTTTGGAGCAAACTCTGTCTGCACACGGAGCGATCTTCTCACGTTAAAGGTGATGACCCTTCTGTGAGATATCACAATGGCGAGGTTCAGTCCGTCCTGGCCTGCAATTCTGGTGTTCTTGGGAGTTTCTCTCTTCTCCAGGGCCAGATGTGTGATCTGCTCGGTTTTGCCCGCAGAGTAGGTATTCGTCTCCCAGAACGATCTCGGGTCAAACGAATAGGTAACGACCGTGTTGGCATACGCAATAACAATCAGTTTCCCAGCAAAGTCAACCTTGAAGAAAGTCGCAGCCTTGGAGTGCCGGATCGTTCTCACCACATTGTCCTTCTCAGCATTCACCACATAGATCGTCGTGTCGTCAAGAACGATCGCCATATCTTTGAAGCCCACGATTTGCTCAATCGGGCTTGATCCTAGCTGATACGACTCTACCAGCTCCCCAGTTCTGCCGTCCGAGATCTTCAACAACCCAGTGGCATCTCCACTGTACACATAATCCCCATTCGTGTACACAGCCGTCACCAGCGCCTCGTGGTCGTCGGAAATCTTCACCGGACTGTTCCAGGCGTCTTTTCTGTTGAATGTCTTCACATATACTTTGCGATCACGGCCAGCATAGGCAGCTCCCCGTGGATCAAACGAGATGGCTGTGGAACCAAAGGCCTCAACCATTTGGATATTGACGTCCGGTTTCGACCGGTCAATGTACGAAACGTACATCGAGCCACCGTTGTGGAACGCAACCACTTGTGGATAGTTGAGGCAGATGTCCGTTGTGCGTGTGGTTTTCAGCACAATGTTACGGTGTGTTGATCTGCCCTTTCTCCACTCTTTGAGGGCTTCGCTTCGCTCAAAAAACTCCTCGTTGAACTTGGGGGACCGGGAAACCGAGCTGAAGCTGTCAGCGTAAAACCGGGTTCGAAACATGTTTTTCCACAGCTCCTGGTCACCAATAACAGGGTCCAGCCAGTGACATGTGTCGGAGATGACCTCAAGATCACGGACATCGAGGTGCGACAGAATGGCAACCATGAGCTCAATGGGGAGATCTAGGAACGTGGTCATCGTGGAGGCCTGTGGGTGGATGGGTGCAAGCTCAAAAACGTATATCACTGGTTTCCAAGCGCTCCCAATGGTTCCCTATCAAGAATAGCCTGGGTAGGAGCTTGTTATTGTCGTACGCGAAACGCCAGGGCTGCGTAACACTGTGATTACATAATCACAGTGTTACATAATCGCTGACGTAAGCAGTGTGCGCGTACCGTTTGGGAAGGGAGGAAAAAAAATGCCGAAAAGAGACGACAACGTCATCAGCGTCACCCTTTCTCACCTTGTAACACACCAAAACAAACGATTCAAGATGCCAAAAGCTAAAGGAAAAGTACGTTGATTCCCAGCACCTGCCGTTTCTGTACACAATACTAACAACCGCAACCCAGGGTGGTAAGAACAGAAGAAGAGGAAAAGGTGACGGTTTCGGCCAGAAGAGAGAACTCATCTTCAGAGAAGAAGGTCAGGAATACGCTCAGATCACCAAGATGCTCGGTAACGGCCGTGTTGAAGCCTCCTGTTTCGACGGTATCAAGCGCTTGGCCCACATCAGAGGTAAGCTGAGAAAGAAAGTCTGGATGGGCCAGGGTGACATCATTTTGGTGTCTCTCAGAGACTTCCAGGACGACCTTTGTGACGTTGTCCACAAGTACAACGCCGATGAGGCCAGAGCCTTGAAGTCCCAGGGCGAATTGCCAGAGTCTGCCAAAATCAACGAGACTGACACCTTTGGTGATGGTGATGACGAGGATGTTAACTTTGAGTTCGGTGCTGCCGACGACAGCGACGAAGAGGAGGAGGAGTTGGACATTGACGATATCTAAAGTGGTTTCTGTTCTTTGTCGGGTTTTCATGAGATTCATATGTTGGTGTTTTGCTTCTTCTTTTTTTAGTGGTGGACATGCATCTTTTCTTTGTACACTACTCTGGTTATCAAAATAATAGGGAATTTTATCTGAGTGTGTGTAGGTTTTTGTGGAGTCTTTACAGCTATGCCGTTGTAATTATATCTAGTATGGGATAACAATTTATGGAATTATAACCAGCTTTATAGCATAGCCATACCGTAACATTTATGGAATCTGGTTAATAGAGCGAAAATCCAGTCCCAAAGATCTGATTGTAGTGTTTAATCCTTTTTGCTTTTAATATAATAATACATGATTCATATTTATGGAATAACCATTTTTATAGTATAATCACCATCAGTACAAGCTGTGCATTAATTAAGATAATTTTAATGCTAAGTCTTGCTTTTACGTATGATTCACATTTAGTACGGAGTAACCATTTCTATATAATTCCGGACGTACACTATTAAAGATAAAAATAATATATATTGTCCAGTTGTAATTCAGCTTTGTGACTTTATATATGATTCACATTCAAGGAGCAACCAGTTCTATAAGCCAGCACCAAAGATATATTGTAATAATGTTCAGTTTCCTTTATGTATGATTCAATGGAATAGCTAGCTTCATAATTTAGGGAATCGATTTTATTGTACAACCACCTGTATCAACGATCTCATTGTAATGTTCACTTTCACCTCTATATATGGATAACATTTATGGAATAACCAATTTTATAGTACAACCATCATACCAAAGACATGATTGTAATGTTCAGTTTTCGGGGTTTATATATGATTCAATGGAGCCATCAGTACAAACATCACACCCTGAACCTGTCCTCGTCCTCCTCCTCAGAGTGCACACTCAACGAGTCGAATCTTCTCAGCCCAACACTCTCGTCGTTGTTGCTTATGCTGACACCCGTTCCTGCTCTCTGCATGTTCAACGATCTTCTCGTCTGGAACGCACCAACGCCTCCCTCCATCGGGATGTCGTCCAGGTCGTCGTGTGCTGAGAAGAGCTGCTCGTGCTGGCTCTTGTTCTTCTTTCTGGAGATGTTCAGCAGATACACACCGGAGAAGATGATGAGGAACCCACAGATGAGCGAGATGGAGTCCTTAGGCCCAGCATCGCCGTAGTTTCTGAAGAGGATGAAGTTGGCCACCAGCGTGGCCGTCGTGAAGGTCACGTAGTACAGCGGGTTGACGATGGAGGTGTCGAACTGGTCCAACGCCTTGTTGAAGTAATTCATCTGCGTCATGATGCACACCACCACCACGGCGATGAAGATGTACGTGGAGATGTGCGTGAACTGGTTGTTTCCGCTAAGCGTGAGCTTCAGGGCAATACCAAACGCCTTGATGCTGACGATGGAGATCGAGCCCACGGAGGAGCAGATCGAGATGTAGTAGATCGGGTTCTTGGTTCCGTACACGGGGGCAATTCTGTAGATCATCACCAGGGCAAACACCGTCACAATCAACGCGTACGCCATGAACAACGGTGTCATGGCGTATCTGAGAATCTCGTCCACAGTGTCGATGTCCTTGTCGCTGGGAGCGTGCAGAACGATGATGACGGAGCCCAGAAGACAGATAGCACACCCCATCTTGCCCAGCGTTCCGAGTTCTTCCTTGAGGAAAACAGCAGCCAGAACAGCACCAATAATCACGGAAAGAGCACCGAGAGGCGTCACGAGAATCGCAGGCGCAAACGTGTACGCAGCAAAGTTGGCGATCTCGCCCACAGCCATCGTCAGCATTCCTGCCCACCAGATCGGGTTCCTGAGGTACTCGTGGCCTTCTCCATCAAAGCCCTGTTTGGACGCGTCCTTGAGGCCCAGCTTGGTGATGATGAAGGATGTTCCGATGGCAAACGAGGACGAGATCGCCAGAGCGAGCCCGATGTACTTGTCTGCGACCATCGTGTGACTTTTGTGGGTTTTTTGCGGGTTTGTGGTGTGGGAGAAAGGAGAGAAAAGAGTGCTGTTTCACGGTTTGTTGATGTTTTGGATTTCGCGTATGGGCGCGATTTGGGATTCGAGGTCCGCCAAAAGGAGCGCAGCCTTTATTTGTTCTTTTGTGTGTGGGGGAGTCTGTTATTGTGAAAATGCTATTCTCACCGTGGAAGTACCTCAATTATACATCGTTGGACTTCTCTGTTCTCTCCGCTAGGAACCGATGAAACGGAGCTCGGTGTAGTGCCCCTACCAGCCGCGAACCCGTTCGATGCGAAAGCTCAGCCTCATAGAGTGCCCCTACCATCCGCGAACTCGTTCGATAAACAATCCGCGAACCCGTTCGATGCGCGGCGAAAAACTTTGGCGATGGCCCCAATGCATACATCACAGTCTCCTCAAATAAGCCATTATCTTCTGACTCCGCTTGCCTTTTTCTCCATTTCTTCAGCTGTCACAATGGAGACCCTCACACTATCACAGGCAGCGAATTTGGAGCCAACCGCGCTCCCAGAAGGCTCTGTGGAGTCCATTAAAAGGCTGCTCATCTCCAACAAGACGACCGATGATCCCCTCTATCCACGGGCCTTGCTTGCCATTTTCCCCCCTCTAGTTGCTACTTTGAAGGCCTTGTCAGGTGTTGGGAGAGAGAGGGTCACGTGTGTTGAAACACTAGTTCTCTGGGCCCTCCGAAGCTCTCAAATTATCCAAAAGAAGGCTTCCCCAGACTTCCTCCAACAACTCCAGTCGTCCCCATTTCTCGGTGAGGATACCCTCGACTTCCTTTTCAGCTACATCATTGACTATTGGAACCAAACAGGTGCTCCCCTTTCCAATGCGTTGAAAGATCTTTTCGGAAAGCTCGTTTCCATTGTGAAACACTTCGTCAATGCCCAGCCCATATTCAAAGGTTGGTGCGATCGAGCACTGTTGATCCAGAAAGAGTATCGGGTGCTTTATTACCTCGTTGAAGGTCTTGTCAAGGAGATTGATGAGCCAGATTATGTCATCAAGAGAGATCCGAAGTTCGTTGAAGAATCGCTCGCTCTGATTGGTTCCAATGCCCTTGGAGCTCTCATAGGCAGATCTCTAGCTGCTGTGTACAAGAAACTATACGTTGATGATGAGCATGCTCAGGAGTGGGTGGATAAGTACTGGGATCCCGTTATCGCTGAGCTGAAGAACTCCCAATTGAGGGGCGGCGTCAAGCACCATTTGCTCCCGTTGCTGTTCATGATCTCCAAAGCCAGCTTCAAGATCGTAGTCTTCAAGCTGAGAGACGATACAGAGCTCTTCATCTCATGTTTAAATATTGGGAAACAATTGGCCATCGAGGAGGACCCGTTCCCAACGATTGTTTCTCGTGAGACCGTGGAAGAGCTTTTGGTTAGTGAACAGCACAAAATCAAGATCTTCCAACTTCTCACGGTCTCGTCCAAGACGTCCAAGCCTGTGGATCCACAGGTTTATGAGATCATCAAACAGTACATGGGCCTCTTCTTCATTGACGTTGAGGTTGAGTCCAGAAATGTGTTCATTGCGCTACTGAAGCAGTTTATTGAGCGACTCAGAGACTCTGCTTATGCCTTGAACAGAGATGGAATGAAACTACAGAAGAAGGGTCTCGTTGAGGAGGCCAATAACAAGCTCAAACAGGTTGAAGACGTCAAATCGTTCCTCTCGTGGCTTCTGGACTTCATCAAGACTCAGATTCTTCCAGGATCTCCGTACCAGAGACTCATTTCAGGCCTGAAAGTCCTTTCGCACGTCATGGAGTCCAATCTTGACGGTAAGATCCCATTCAAAGTGGGAGTTGACTATCCGTTCAAAATCGATATATTCGATACCGTTTTCAAGAGACTTCTCCTGGACAACGTGCTGAGTACCTACGACGACGTTCGTGAACTGTCAGTTTATCTGCTCTCCAAGTCCAAGTTGCAATGGACCACTGAAGAGAAGAATCAAGTCATCTCGAAGGGTTTCCAGATGCTGTCCAGCTACAAAAGATCCGATAGTGGTTCCAAGATCCTGGAGATGTCTTTCAGGCTGTTCAACGATAGATCCATCTTTGACAGACTCGTTTCTGAGATCCCCATCACAAGTGACATAGCTAAGGGTGTCAATAGCCCTGTTGATGGTTATTTCCAGGCCATGGCGCTGATTATGGCCCAGGATAAGACTGTTGCTGATGGTAAGAAAATCCTGGATATCTGTGAACAGAACTGGGATAACGTCAAGGGGATCCTGGTTCACGATTCACCGGAAGGATGTGATGAGTACAATGTAGGCTCAGCACAGCTTGTCCTCAGCTACGGCTGGAGATCTACGAAAGAGTCCACTCTGCTCCTCCAGCAAGTTCTTGAGCTTGAGCTCGAAGACGAGGATGTTATCAGAGTTGGTGAATTGACGCTCGATCAACTCTCTACCGTTCGCCATAGAGGTGCATTCGCTTCAGTGTACCCAACTTTCATCAAAGTTGCCTCCGTCTGCAAGAGACAAATCCCGGATCAGAACAAGATGTGGTTGGATTATAACATCAACCTGATCCAGACGAAGACACAGCTCATTACCAGAAGATCTGGTGGTTTGCCTTATCTTGTCACTGCTATTGTCACCGTTGAGAGGGATCTCTTCAAGTATGCCTTCGAAAAGCTCCTGGCCATCGCTGAAATCCCAGTCAACGAGAAGGAGGAGAGCGAAAAGATGGACATTTCCCAAGTTCACGCTTTCAACTGTATCAAGACACTATTTGTTGAGTCTTTGTTATCTTCTTCCTGTGCCCCTTATATCGACCGTGCCCTTGAGCTGTCCCTTTCAACCTTCAGTTCTAAGATCTGGTCCGTGAGAAACTGCTCTATAATGCTGTTCACAGCTCTCCAGAACAGGCTCTTTGGCAGAAAGAAGCTGAGTGCCCGTGTTTTCTTCTCTAGATATAAAGGTGTCAAGGGCATCTTGGTCAAGATCCTGAAGAATACCACTGATGAGACTCTGGAGACTTTGTTCCCGGTATTGACCATCTTATCCAAACTGGAAAATACACCAGGGTACACTAATATGGATGAGTTCAGACCCCTCATCAGAGAGTGTTTGGCAAACAAGTTTTGGAAAATCAGAGAGTGTGCTTCTTGGGCCCTCCCAGCTCTCATCTCTGATGGTGTTTCTGAGACAAAGTCACTCTTGAAAGAGTGCTCCATCAAGGATCAAAACAAACTACATGGTATGCTTCTGGCTATTCTAACTCTGAAGAGCATTGATAAGGAAATCTCTGAAACAGTGTGCTCTATGGTTGAGGAAATGATCCTGAACAATCCATGCTATGCTACAAGAAAAGCGTTTGTCAATGTTCTCTCCCTTTGTGAACTTTCCGATCAGGTCAAGAACACTCTCAAAAACGCTTTCATCCAGGATAACGCTGTTTATGAGATTGACGGATCCAAGCAACTGTATCTGGCCGATCTGTACGAGTTGATCCTATCCGAAGATCTCATCGTCATTGGGTTGACTTCTGAATTCTACGAGGTGAAGCTCAAAGCTATCGAGTATTGCTCAAAGAACTCAATCCAGAAGGCTGAAATAGCTAAGATTGCAAAGGATGAAGAGGAATGGACTTTCGTGAGATCAAAGGCGATCCCACTTGTTGAGGACTACGAAGTTGACAAAGTTGTTGAGTTTGCTACTCACCAGGAGAAGTATGGTGAAGAGATCAAACGTTCCGCTCTGGAACTCCTTGGAAGTGTTGTCACCAGAGAGTCCAATCACTTTGAAGACTGGTATAAGCTTGTTGTGAAGAACTCAGATGAGGATGAGCCTTTCCCAGTGAGACAATCTGCTCTCATCTCCTGCTTCAGATTCTTGAAAGAGAAGAGCGATAGTCGTGTAACGTGGCTTGTTTACCAGTTCCTTAGCGATGATGATGATGAGATCAGAGAGGCAGCCTCAGATCATTTCAGAGAAGGAATTGTCCCATGGTATAACGCAAGAGAGTTTGCCAGAACATTTGGATCTCGCGTTGAGGAAGCAAACATAGTGGTTGAACAGGTTTTGAAGTTTACCCCACAGTTTAAGACGAGCAGTGGTGAGAATGTTCTATTTAACGTTGAGAAGAAAAACCTCTACAGATCAGAGATAGAGGATAATCTCAATCTTGTCACCATGTTGAAGAACGGATGGTCCATTATCCCTGACGAACAGAGAACCAAGGTCATCTCGCACTTTGAAAACATTTCTGAACGTCTGACCTTATTCTTGAAGAGTGTCGGTAAGGACGGTGTTCTGGGATGGTCTACCGATGAGATTCTGTTCAATGAGATATATGTTACCGTTCGTTATATGAAGTTCATCGGATTGAGAATTGAGGAGTTGGAGACACTCGCAAAGGCGACTGATTTGCATACCGCTTTGGTCTGAAGCATAAGTCATTATACTAAACATTGCATCGATGGTCTAATGTAGTTGCATTTTGTCATATCAGAATTACTATGTGATAATAAGAAAGAACTTGGGTTGATACCTACGTGCCGCAATCAACTATTATGGCATAGGTGTATTGATACTTCAAGGGGATATAGCAAGAGGGTATTCAGGAATATACATCAATAGAAAATAAAGAGAATACATTAATAGAGAACACGCCAATAGAGGGATCAATAGAGCTCAAACGCCCAACCGTTATACTGCAACCTCTCCTTGACACACCACAGCTTCCCGACCCTGAACGAGTACGGAATCATCTCCCTGATGCTGACCGAGTTCGTGATGGGCAACTGTAACTCTTCCTTCCACGGATTCACCGGTGCAATGATGAGCTCCTTGGCCCTCAGGTAGCTGTTTCTCTCCTTTGGCTGTCTGTTAAAAGCCGCAATCACCTGTGAATAGCGGTCAATCAAGTCAAACACACTCAAATGGGACTCGGCAACGGCTAAGGCCTTCCTGGAGAGATCACGGTACTTTGCCTGGTCCTTTACCTGCTCAATCATCTTGGCATCCAGCGAGAACTCCGAGCTCTTGTTTTTCTGTAACCTTGGCTGAATGACATCGTCGATGAGCTGCGCAAGGTGCTCGTACACAACGGCCTTGATCTGGTACGCCAATCCGCACATATCGTCAAGATGGTGCTTGGCACAGGTATGGCCAACGAAGTTGGCCATTTTGGCCAAGCTAAGCCAGTTGTTTGGGCGACAGCCCGTGTTTGAGAGCCGGTGTGAGAGCTCTTCATAGTGGTACGCCGTGAGGAAAAGCACGAGCGATTCCACGAGGTACGCCATCGCAAGCTTGGGATTCTTTGCCATGATGGTATCAGCTCTGTGCTTCTTCTCCTTGGCGATGTTGGAGAAGGCCTCACACTTGGCGATGAAGAACTGCTCGGAGTACACCGAGGAGGAAGACGCCGTTGAAGACGAGGACGTGGACGAAGAAGGGCCTGAGTTTTTGTCAAAAGACGCCACAGAGGGCTTCTTCTTCGGCTTGTTTTCCTCCTGGTCATTCACGCTGCTGAGAGATCTCTTTTTGGAAAGCTTGAGGCCGAGCCCAACAACACCCTTGGAAGACTCCCCTTGGACATGCTTCTTGATCTTGTACGTCGTGGCCTTGGTCGTCTTGATGTGCGGGTTTTTCCTGTAGAATTCAGGCACGTACAACGTCAGGAGAAGCTGTTTCTTGTCCTGCTGCCGTATTAGCTGGTACGAGTGCCGGCCCAGGTGCTCGATCTTCTCAAAGTTCCTCGTCTGTTCTTCGCTGTTCTGGTCAGGCTTTTTCCTCAGAACCAGGCCCTTGCGGGCTTTTTTCCAGGCCAAGGGCCTATCATCGTCATCATCGTCTCCTTGGCTAGATACTAGACTGTCTTTGGGGTCCTCAAGCGTGAATTGTGGTGGTAATGTTGGGGAGAGCATTTGGGGTATCTCGAGCGTATCTTCATCCTCACCTTTTTCGGGCCTGCCGGCTGGTAAAGAGCTGAAAATTCCTGGAAGTGTTGGTGACAATGGAGGAGGTAACGAGCTTCCATTTTCCACGGATTTCTTGAAAATTGCAAATTCTGAGTCCCAGGAAGCCCCATTAACAGCTGGCTTCTCTTCCTGCTTTTGTGTTCCGGAGTCACGTGGAGGAAGTTTCCCCTCCGCTCGGAGCCTTTTCTGCTGCATGTACTCTTTCAGTGAAAGTTTTGTGGAGGAGGACATCGTAGCTCTTTGTAGCAGCTTCTTTTGGGGGTTCAGATGGGGAAACAATGTGGAGAGAAAGCTCATGTAAGTGCTCGTACAAGGCGCACATATCAGCTCGCATTGTTTCGCGGTGGTGTCCGGGTGTTCCCTCCCACCTTCCGCCATACAGGCACTCATGGGCTTTATTAATCAAATTATATAACGTCAGCTTTCCATTAATAAATATATTAGTGCAGACATTAATTATAAGCTATTATTGTTGATGTATATATACATTATTACTATTAATATTATAATTTAATTATATAATATATAATATATAATGCAGGGCGCCAGCACCAGCTTGATTCGACTATCAAATCATCCAGCAGCAGGTAGTCGTC
Source organism: Petasospora mississippiensis (assembly GCA_030581715.1). Classification (NCBI taxonomy): domain Eukaryota; kingdom Fungi; phylum Ascomycota; class Saccharomycetes; order Phaffomycetales; family Wickerhamomycetaceae; genus Petasospora; species Petasospora mississippiensis. Next base: position 82,209 of record JAKTVV010000010.1, on the reverse strand, counting down.
GACGTGTCGACGAATATTAAAATCTTAATATTAATATAATTATCAATTATAATTATATAAATATATTATTATATTAATATAAGATGCCGCCTTCTTCAATTAATCATATAGTATTAATATCATTAATCCTAAGAGAATACGTCCAGCTACGTCATAATTAATTAATTCCAGCCGGTGATTTTGATGACTCCTACTGAAATATTAGCTGTAATTAACAAAACCAAATATCGTTGATTAGTGTGCCGAGATCTATAAAAACCAGTAGCGGACTCAGCAGCTTTTCCAGCTCACGCTTCAAGCGCCAATAGAGCTATCAGACTTCTTCTCCAAGACGCCGTTGAGACTCTCCGTTTGGGTCTCCTCAGCCTTGAAATCTTGGAAAGCCTTGTCAGATTGGCCCTGTTTCTCTGTCTTGTAGGCAGCCCAGTGTCTAGCAGGGATTCCCAGTGCGAACATCTCATCGATCTCCTCGAAGGATCTGTGGGCCGTTTCTGGAAGATAGAAGTAGAAGACAAAGATAGACAAAAAGGAGCACCCCATGAAGATGAAGTTGATCTTGGAGCCCATGTTGGCCTCGTCTGGGTTGAACATATATGGAAGCACGAATCCCCACATACACTGGAATGCGTTGTTCAAGAAGTTACCCATAGACAGAGTCTTTGCTCTGAGGAAAACGGATGACAGCTCGTTACCCAGGATGTATGGAACAGGGCCAATACCCGAGTTGTAGATGTAGTTGTACATCGCCATGAACGCTGAAGACGTCTTCATAGCACCCTTATTCGAAGTATCGAGACCTGTACAAGCGATGAGCAAATTCAGAACGGTGATAGCGATCATACCGGCGATAATCAACGGACGACGGCCAAATCTGTCAATGATGAAGAGGGACGTTATGACTCCCGATATGGACAGAGCCTGGGCTCCACAGGAGATCTGGAAAGATTTTTGAGTGTCAAATCCAGCGAGTTGGTAGTAGTAGGTGGCGTAACTTCCAACGTAGGCAACACCACAAAGGGCCTGCATAACGTAGGAGAAGATGACGAGCAAAGTTCTTCTGATGTCTTTCTTCTTGAAACAGTCGGCAAAAGTACCAGCTTTAGAGGAGATGGACTTAGATTCTTCCACGGTGACGGCCATGAGGGCGTATTGGGCCTGGACTTCAGACTCAGTAGAAAACATTCTTCTCAGGTTCTTGACGGCTTCAGCGTTTCTGCCTTTTGAGAGCAGCCAGTATGGAGATTCTGGCAAGAACATTTGGAATGCAACGGCTGTGACTGCGAAAACCCACTGTGGGATGAAGATTCCTCTGTAGGCCATTCTTGTGGTGTAGGTGGAAGTTGTGTTGTTGATGAGGACACAGATAAATGGTCCAATACACAAAGCCAATGCTAAAGTGGCAGAGGCAAAACCTCTCAGGGCCAATGGGGCAATCTCAGAAACATAGGCTGAACAACAAGCAGACAAAGCACCAAGAGCAAAACCGTTCATGAACTTACCAACAAAAAAGATCTCGATACTTGTAGCACAGAACTCAACCGTGATCCATGGAATAGAGAAAAGGGTGGACAGTAAAACAATTCTTCTTCTACCAAAACGATCAGCCAGGTAAGAACCACCAATAAAAGCCAGCGAAATGGAGCCTGTTGGGCCACCAGTAATTGCAGACTGCCAGTTGGCAGGCAGGACATAAGAACCCTCGTACAGATAACCAAAATCTTTTCTAAACTGAGGAATGGAAATAACCATACCACCAGCCTGGTTCTCGTAACCCCATAAAACCATCGTCCAGACGGCGATGAAAATGTATGTAGTCACATGGTAGTATCTCTTAGCAGCTTCCCACTTGGACAGATCGTGCTCAACTTTTTGCTGGGCGTGAGCAAGCGCATCGATATCAATAGATTCGAGCTCTTCAACTGTCTGTTCCTTTGAGTGGGGCTTAAACACCTCGAAGAAGGTGAATTCGAAGCCCATTGTTTGTAACTTGGAAAACGGGTGATGTGGGAGCTCTAAAAACCGGGTTAAACGAGATGATGCGGGATTAGGCTGATCTTATATATAAAAAAATATAAAAAAACAAAGGAAAAAGATCCCCCATGCACCCCAGGATCGCACACGAGCGGAGATGGCCAAAAATGTGGAGTGCGCTACATCTTTGTAGCGGATGACTCCGCAAAAGGAGCCAGAAGACTCCGCGGGGAGTGCACAGCCTCTGTTATTGGCCAATTGGAGCTCTGGGAAACTCTGGGAGACACACGGACAGCGGTGGGAGACGTCCCGGATTCTGGAGTCAGAGATGACTCTGGTGGGAGTCGAGCCGGAGAATTTTCCACCGCGAAAAAGCCGTTTCAGGGGCATTTGATGCGGTTTTCGACACGGTTCCGTCTTGCAGAGGAGCTGAGTCTTGTTGAGTTCTCTATTGTGCTTAATTTGCGGTTATTTGCACGTTTTTTACGCTCAACGCAGTGCAAAAAGCTCCAAAATCGAGCAATCCAGGGGCAAGTTGCCCCACTGAGCACCCCACACCGGTGCAGCTTTGCGCCGCACACGGAGCTCCGGACTAAAAAAAAAGTCCGGCGCCGGAGAATCATTGTTCCGCTGCCCGGGCTGGGTAACCTCAAGAATATTCCCCCGGCCGCCTCCGCATTTGTGCAGAAAACTCGATATAACTCTGCAACTTCTACCCATTGTTCCTCCTTTCAGCTCTTACACTCATAACAAGCAGATACGATGGTCGCTGTCACGTGTGTGAAGTTTGATGGTGGAGCTCTAGGGGCCCTGGCGACTTCTACGCCCTCTTTGCAATGGACATTATCCGGTGATGAGAAGAGCTGGAAACAGAAAAAGGCTGAAATTAAAATCAAATACGATGGTGAAGAGCAGGTTTACACACACAATTCACAACAATCCGTTGATGTTGAGTGGCCAGGCCGTGATCTTGAATCGAGGGAGCTGGTCTCTGTCCAAGTACGTGTCTTCGGGGAAGATGGATCTGAGTCTGATTGGTCTGACGATTTTTCGATCTTTGTTGGGGTTTTGAACAACGAGTGGTCCTCCCCATTTATTGCTCAGAGCAATCAAATGATCTCCAGTCACGAGGAGAAAATCTCTCCAGAGGTGCTTTTCCGTTCCCCAGAGTTCTCCGTTGGCAAGCCAATCAAACGTGCGACATTCTATGTCACAGCCCTGGGTGTTTACGAGCTTGAATTGAACGGAAAAAAGGTGTCGAACTCTGTTCTTGAGCCTGGATGGACCTCGTACGAACACAGATTATTGCACCAGGTGTATGATGCCACCCCATTGATCGATGAGAAGAATGTGATTGGTGGCCGGGTTGGTGCTGGCTGGTTCTCAGGTTTCTTGGGCTTTGACGGTGGTAACTCGAATATCTACGGTGACAAGAAAGCTCTCTCGTTGGAACTCGTTGTTGAGTACCAGGACGGTTCTAAGGAGACGATCTCCACGTCTGAGTCCTGGAAGGCTACTGACCAGGGTCCAATCGTCAACGCCCAATTGTACAACGGTGAGACTTACGATGCCAATAAGGAGATCTCTGGCTGGTCCGAAGTGGGACTTGATACTTCGTCATGGTCTCCTGTTGTGGAAGTTCAAAACCCTTCAAAGAGAATCGTTGCCAAAAGCTTTGGCTACTCCCATGTTGTTGAAGTCCTAAAGCCAAAAGAGATCATCAAGACTCCAAAGGGAAAGCTCATACTGGACTTTGGCCAAAACGCCGTTGGTGTTCTACACATGAATCCTGTTACTGCCTCAAAAGGCCACACCGTTTCATTCCTCCATGCTGAAGTTATGGAAAATGGTGAACTTGGTATTCGTCCATTGAGAGAGGCCAAATGTACCGATTCCTACACTTTCTCAGGAGTCTCCTCTGGTGAAGAGTACACCCCACGTTTCACTTTCCATGGTTGTAGATACGTCCAAATTGACAACTATCCTGGTGAGTTGACGTTGGAGTCGTTTGAGTTCAACATTATCACCTCTGAGATGGACTCAGTTGGAACATTCAGCTGTTCTGATCCACTCTTGAACAGACTCCACCAAAATGTCTTCCATTCCACCCGTGGTAACTTTGTGTCTATACCCGCAGATTGTCCACAAAGAGACGAACGTATGGGCTGGTTAGGTGATATTGCAGTTTTCGCTCCTACGGGTCTGTATCTGTTCGATTCCTATAACTTCTTGAAATCTTGGTTGGAGGATTTGAAATATGAACAGGTTGCCAATGGTGGTTATCCTGCAGTTGTTGTCCCAGATGTTATCCATGCCTATGAGACTTTGTGGAACGGTTGTTATGCTGCTATCTGGCAAGATGCTTCTGTCATTGTCCCTTGGAGATTATACGAGTTCACAAAGAACAAAGAAGTCCTAGTTGCTCAGTATGACAGTATGAAGATGTGGTATGAATTCTTGCCAAAATTACCAGGACTGATCCGTTGGGATAAAGTTGATATCCAGCTCGGTGATTGGCTGGACCCAACTGCCCCACCAGATGATCCAATCAAAGCCATGACCGATGCCTATATGGTTGCGGATGCTTTCCTGTATCTTATCTTGACCCAATTGGTTGAGACTGCGAGGGTCCTGGGCAATGAGAAGGACCTCAAGTACTTCACTGAGTCTGCTGAGAAGTGTAAGAAGGACTTCTCGGATGAATACATCACGGCCACAGGGAGACTCGTTTGTGAGACCCAAACGGCTTACTCTTTAGTCATCTGCTTTGGCCTGTACAACACAGATGCACAGCTGAGATATGGAGGTGAAAGACTGGCCTCTTTATGTGCTTCGAACGACTACAAGATCGGAACTGGCTTTGCCGGCACCCCATTCGTCACTGAAGCCCTCGTTTTATCGGGCCATGTTGATGACGCTTACAAAATGTTGCTCACAAAAGAGTGTCCATCTTGGCTATACCCAGTGAGTATGGGTGCTACTACTATCTGGGAACGCTGGAACAGTATGATGCCAGACGGTACTATCAATCCAGGTAGTATGACCTCATTTAACCATTATGCCCTTGGCGCAGTTGCTTCATGGATGCATGAACGCATTGGTGGACTGAAGATGATTGAGCCAGCTTTTGCTAAAGTCCTGTTTAAGCCATTACCAGGTGGAAATCTGACATTTGCTGAGACTAAACATAAGTCTCCGTACGGTTGGGCTGAGTCCAAGTGGGAAAAAGTTGGTGAAAAAACCAAGTTCACCTTCAAAGTGCCTCTGAACGCTACTGCGAAGATTGAGCTTCCAGATGGAACCTCTGATGAAGTTGGCTCCGGTTTGTATACGTATGAGATCTGAAAATGTGATTAATATAGTTTGATACGCTGAATCTGCTTATGTAATCCGGGTCTATATATTATTGTGTATTTCCAGCGCTGTAGGAGCTTGAAGTCTCTCCAGTGCTGTTCACGATTCTGTCTTTAATTAATGTCACTAATATATATTATTATATGAGCTTTATTTGAATTTTAAATATACGGCATATAAACGACGGTACACTTCGATGTGTACCATCCCCCGTATGCCTTCGTTTTGTGCATGTATTTTCCTAAGCGTCTCTGATTTCCCAAAGTTCTATAACTTTCCCTCAAAAGTTCTACCTCAACCCAGCTTGACTTATTCTGAACCTTTACTCCTTATGGTTGTTCTTGGTATAACACACCGGTGAAAATTCCTACATGTATTCGTGCGCCAAAAACACGTATATCCACCGAACTAAAACAGAGACACCAGCACTGATATGTACAATCCCCTCACACACAGTGGTTATTCAAGGAGCCATTTTCTCTGTGAAAACCATCCAATCAGAATTCTCAAGCCCTTCTGTGATGGTTATCCAATGGCTCCACCACGAGCTTCTCAAACGAGTACATTTGGCTGATCTTGGACTGTCTTTCAAGCACAGCGAGCTCTTCGCGAGCTTTCTGGAACGAGCTTGAGATTGCCTCGGAGTCTGTAAGGGCTTTGGCCTCTTTGAAAGCATCACGGGATCTTCTGATGAAGTAATGCTTGAAGTTGTAGTTGTTGAACTGTGTGGAATTTCTCATCAGCTGGCGATATACCGAAAGAACCTGGGATTTCGTAGGCACAGAGGACATGGCTGTGGTTTATTCTTAATGTAAGTCTGGGAAACGGTTCTCCTGGAGCTCTCGTTGGCGATAAAAACGTTGAAGGTTCTGTGGTTGGTTTTGGAAAGCGCATTAAAATGGTGGCGGTGAGGGGATGGAATTCCGGTGCTTATCACGTGACTAGTTATGTGAATTCGGAATATACCATTTTAGGAAGTCGCGATGGCAAACGCCTTTTTTGTTTACATTTGAGGACAACGTTTCCTTAGTTCTCTCCATCGACTTCTATAAAAACGACCAGATTTTCACGTTTGCGATCACAGATATAAACAGGCAATCAGCCAAACAGACAATCATCTCCAAAAAGAGAACAAGATGATCAGCACAGGAAACCTACAGGCGGACTACGCCATCACGTACACAGTACAGTCGATATACACACTGATCCATCTCCTCGTCGTCCATTTTCACAAGTTCCTCATCGACTATCCAGACATTGCATCCGCTGTTCTGGTGATTGGAGGTGCTGTGCTGGCATATTACATTCTGAAAAACCTTGTGCGGATCATATACAGCGTCTTGGTGACCGCTCTCAAGCTTCTGGTGGTGCTTAGTGTGTTGTTTGTTGCTCTGTGGGTGTATGTCCGCGGGATTGACGTCTTCGTTAGGGATTTCCGCACATTGGTGGATTTTACGGCGAATTTTAACGCTGAAGAGGGCGCAGAGCAGGCACAGAGATACGGACAAGATGCTAAGAATGCCTGGGGGCTGCTCTCCAAGTGGGCTGCTAGCAGCGTCCAGTAGTTCAGTGATGACGACCCTTTGGACAATGCAAACGTGCCAATCGAGCCTCCAAAAGGTATATACCAGAGTAATTTTATACAGCCATAGGCGACGAAAATGATTGTGGTGACTAATTGAAAGAGTGCAGTCGGATAAAGCTGTGGTTCTTTGAGACATACTGGTGCTTCAACGTGTAATGTATTTGATGTATTATATTGCTGTGTATAACGTTGCAACATCAAATGCCTACGCCAGATTTGATTATAATTTAACTTCCAATCTAGTGATATAGTAGCTGACCAATGATTATTGATACTAATAGTAATAGTAATAGTAATAGAAATAGTAATAGGATTATTTACTACAATAGTTATCAATAGTTGGAGTAGCAGTTACGCCAATGATTATTTATTTATTAGTAGTTACAGTAGTAATAGTTATAGATAGTGGAGGCGAGATCCGAGGGTACACCCCCGGAGATAAACGGAGAACACGGCTTTTGTATATAAACAACGCTAAATCCACCTCTTTTCCGCAGAGAAACACACCTCAAAACCCTTCAGACACTTTTAAAAAGGCTCAAAACACTCTTTAAACCCCTTCAAAAAATACACCGCAGAACATGGTCAAGGACACAGCGTACTACGACATCCTAGAGGTGGCGCCAGAGGCGACCGCCGCAGAGATCAAGAAGGCTTATAGAAAGAAGGCGATGCAAACTCATCCTGACAAGCACCCAAACGATCCAGAGGCCGCTGCTCGATTCCAGGAAGTTGGCGAGGCGTACCAAGTCCTCAGTGATGAAACGCTAAGAAAGAGATACGACGAGTTTGGAAAGGACGATGCCATCCCGGAACAAGGATTTGAGGATCCTTCCGAGTTCTTCACGATGATGTTCGGCGGTGAAGCTTTCAAGGATTGGATTGGTGAGCTTAGCATGTTGAAAGACATGACGGAGACAGCAGATATCCTGGGCAAAGAGGAGGAGAACAGCACCGGCGACGAGAAGCCGAGTGAGTCCACAGATGTGCTCCATGCACCAAAGAAGGAGGACAAGAAGCCGTCGACCAAGATCACCACGGAGCAGCGTGAGGAGTTCGAGAAGCTGAGACTACAGAGAAAAGAAGAGCGTAAGAAACGTGTTGCCGAGCTCCAGGAGAAGCTGAATGCGCGCATTGAGAAGCTGGTGGCTGCGTCGTCGCATCCGGACGACGTTGCCAAGTTCAACTCCGAGCTCAAGAAGGAGATTGACGACCTGAAGATGGAGTCGTTTGGCCTGGAGCTGCTACATGTCATTGGAAAAGTGTACAACACGAAAGCATCGGCTTATCTCAGGGCCCAGAAGACGTTTGGAATCTCCAAGATCTTCTCGTCGGTGAAGCAGAAAGGTGCCACGGCCAAGGGCGCATGGAATATCCTCGCCACTGCGATGGACGCGCAGGCGTCGATGACGGAGCTGATGAAAGCGCAGGAGAACGGCCAGGAGATGGACGAGTACGCCAAGGCGGAGTTTGAGCGCAAGATGACGGGAAAGATGGTTGCTACAGCGTGGATGTCGTCCAAGTTCGAGATCCAGGGCGTGTTGAGGGAGGTCTGTGACAAGATCCTGAACGACAAGGCCATCTCGTCCAAGGAGAGAACAGCCAAGGCTCAGGCCCTGCTCGTCATTGGCAACGAGCTCATCAAGGCTGACAGAACCGACGATGAGGACGAGGAAGTGCGGATGTTCGAGGAGCTGATGTACGATGCCACGGAGAAGAAGAAGAAGTCGAAGGGCAAGAAGTGAGTAGTTGTGGTGCTTGGAGCAGTGTGTGTTTCCACTTTTTATGATATATAACTGTTCTATGCTTCATGAGGCAAGAGATGAGTTTTGAGAACGCTCAATGGAGAGAAGCGAGAGTTGACACTGTTTATAATGAAGCGAGTATTCATACTGCTCATAATGGGTAATAAAGCCAGAAGTAACTGTTATAACTGTTTATAATGCCTCGACTTGGACCAAGAAGTGTTTTTATAATGCTTGTGATGCCCGATGGAGAGAAGGGTGCTTTCTGATTGTTTATGATGCCCAATAAAGCAGGGGTTTAATTGAAAAGTTTATATGCCTTGATAAATGAAGAGGTGCTATGATTTTTAATGGTTAATAAAGTAAGGAGTACTATAATTGTTTATAATATTATTAAAGGTGGAGCCCATCTCTAACATATAACACGGTACGCCCACTCTCGTGGGGAATTAATGAAAAAAAATCCAAAAAGGTGGTACGATTTGACACCTTCAGCACACCGCAAAAACCTCAAACAGAGAGCAAAAACCCCAAATGACTTCTCAGGACGAAGAACCCACTGCTAAACGTGCTCAGACAGCATTTCCAGCTGAGGAAACCGATATTCGCCGTTTTTTTGGGCCAGATGTCTTCACGGACAAAACCCGGGCCTCTCTCAAAAACTCCATCGAGCAGTCCCAGCCATACAAATGGGGGGTCTTCAGAAACCTCATTGACGACACTTTGCTCCGCCAGGTTCGTCGTGAAGTTGAGCGTGAGATCCACTTCACCCAGAAGGAAACAGACATCTACAAAGTGTTCCAATCCGGAGATCTCGCCAATCTTTCCGGGCTGGACTGGGACGATTTATCACGACTTCCATCGGTTTTCAAGCTCAGAGAGGCCCTCTACTCTCAGGAATTCAGAGACCTTGTTTCTGAGGTTACCCAATCAGGAAAATTATCCGGAATCAAGACCGATATGTCCATCAACACTTACACGAAAGGCTGTCATCTTTTGACACACGACGATGTCATTGGTTCTCGCCGTGTTAGTTTTATTCTGTATATGCCAGATCCAGACCGCGAGTGGAAAGAGCATTATGGTGGAGCTCTGAGACTTTTCCCTGCTGTTGTTCCAAACGTTCCACAGACGGATCCGTCCCATAAATTCGTCCCACAATTTAACCAGATGGCCTTTTTCACCGTCCAGCCCGGCCTGTCCTTCCACGACGTCGAGGAAGTCAGAGTCGATAAACAGAGATTATCGATCCAGGGCTGGTACCATATTCCACAGGAAGGTGAAGATGGCTATGTCCCTGGCGAACAAGAAGCTACGGAGGCCAAAAGCACCTTGCAACAGCTGGAGAGCAAAGAGTTACAGGAATACGACTTCCCGAAGGATGTGAGGATCCCATTTTCTAGACATGAAGTCAAGGAGCTGGAAGAGGTTGAAATGTTGAATGAAGACGACCTTGTTTTGCTGCGGGAATATTTGTCTGAAGAATTGCTGAGCGAGGAGCGCATCATGGCACTTCAGAAGAAGTTCGTTGAGGAGAATCTGGTGCACATTGATGATGTTCTCAATGAGAAGTACTCCAATATGTTGAAGAAGTTGGTCAGAACCACAGAATTGGACGAAGTCATGCCAAAATCTGCTAAGGAAGTTGAGAATCCCTGGAAAATTGCAGTTCCACCACACAAATGGCGCTATCTCTACTTGGACGGAACTCCGCAGCTGGACTTATCATCATTGGACGGTTACCGTGTTGCTAACAATACCACCGAACCACCAAATTTCAAGCTCACAGAACAAGCCACTGAGCACAAAACTACCCAGGAGCTACTCAAACTGGCCTCGTTCATACGTTCTACACCATTTAAGAAGTGGCTCACGCTCATCACTGATCTCGTGGTAACCTCAGACCAAGTTCTGGTGCGCCGTTTCCGTCCTGGCCATGATTTTAAGCTGGCAACAACAGTCGACACTGCAGAGTCTTCTCAGGACGCCGTTTTGGAGGGTACTCTTTGTTTGACACCTTCCAAAGGCTGGGAATCCGGCGAGCTTGGTGGCTACGAGCTTTGTATGGCCACTGATAACGGTAATGACGACGAAAACGACGATCCTGCTGTCTACAAGCAGACAGGCGAGGACACAGTTCTCATGAACGAGCAGGCCAGCTGGAACAGGATGACCATCATGGTGAGAGATCCAAGTGTGCTGAAGTTCGTCAAGTACGTCAGCTTCAACGCCATGGGCTCCAGATGGGATATTTCAGCCCAGTGGGACATCGAGACCAGAGGCGACGAGGATGATGAAGAGGATGGAGAATAATGTCTATAGAATGTATATAACGGAGCTCACGATTCATGTCACTAGCTGTGATGCTATAATGTAAGGCCGTTGATTAATCCTCTACCAGGTGTCATCGACGGGTTGTAGGTAGAAAAATGCCAATAGAATGGATTAATTGGTGATTGTAAACACAATCATATAATAATAAATGATAAATGGGCGCAATAAATGTTAATATTGAATAATATTGAATTGAAGACACAGTCAAGTATTGTGAGACGTACCTCCGAATTGAAAGAGTTACTCTTCTGCAAGATGTATTAAGACGTATTGCAGTGATATCATCTATAAATAAACATATTTGATAAACATTCATGACAATTCTCTATATAAAGTGATATATATCAATTTTTATTCATTTATCCATAATTTAATGAATATATAACGGCGCGGTACAGGATCTACGCGGGCCCGCAGCCGTGCTGAGATATACTCTTGGCCCCCCATACAGTGAAAAACGTAATATAACATCTCTTACCCATAAAAACCACCAAAAATCGCCAAACAGCCAGCAAAATCACAAGTCAGACGACAAATGTCAAGCCAGGACTCTGCTGTACAGCCTCCATTGAAGAAACAGAGAACCTCCGCTGAAATGCCCGAGGAACAGTCCATAGACTCATTGGTAGCAGCTTCGGACATTTCTATGCCTCCTTCTCTCTCAAAAATCGTCATCAAAAAGGGAGACAAGATGGAGCGTCGAGTAGACCAGATTCTACGAGCGGTCTCTGAGAAGAAGGAGCAGACGCTTTTGATGGCCTCAGGCGATGGGCTCCAGAAACTTGTGGGGATCGTGGAGATCGTGAAGAAGAAGCTGAGTGCGAAGGAAGACAAGTACGAGCAATACAACAAGCTGGACGTTTTTGAAACGATAACGAAGAAAAATGAGCTACTGGATAAGACTGTGAGGACCACAGTTCTTTATGTGCTGCTACGGGAGGCTCAGAAGGTGGTTGACCCGGAATTTAAAGAGTGGACAAAACAGCCCATATGATATTGCGAATTTACATCTTTATTTGATTTAAATGCAGATCAACAGATTAAAATATTGACAGTTGTCTGATAAATGAAAGTAGATTAACACATTAAAGGATTGGCATCTCTCAACAGAGCTGAAAGCATAGACAAAACAACTCATATGAATGATGCTACGAAGTACATCTCTTTTTGATTTGAATGCAGATTAACGCATCAAAAGATTGGCATCTCTAAACACCAGAAGAACCAAACTTTTTGGCCCAGTCATCAAACTGCGACAAGTTCTCCTTGCTGACACTCGGCCGGATGTATTTCAAGGATGCAACAAAGTCCTCCAGGCCAATAGGTCTGATTTCACTCTTTGCCGTGCTCAACAACTTATCACCTAGCGATCTGAGAGGACCCATAGCGGCATCCTTCGCCAAAGCAGTTATGTCACTTCCGGAGAACCCATCAGTCAGTTCAACAAGTTTGGCCTGGTCCTTATCATCGAGTGTGTGTTTCTGGTGAGCCAAGAGCTTTGTGATCTGAGCCAAACGGGTTTCTGGCTCAGGTAATGGGATGTACTGTCTGCGAACAAATCTTCTTCTAGCAGCCTCATCGATAGCCCAAGGTAAATTAGTAGCAGCAAGCACCAAGACTCTTTGTAGATCTTCGCCAGTATCCTTACCAGCAGCGGCGTGTGTCAAGTCGGACCACTGGATCAAAAATTCATTCTTGATTCTTCGTGAGGATTCGTGTTCTCCGCTTTCATTTCTGGCACTCAATAGCGAATCAATCTCATCAACAAAAATGATACTTGGACTCAATTTCTTAGCCAACATGAACAATGCTCTGACAAGCTTTTCACTCTCACCGAGATACTTAGAAGTCAAAGAGGACGCACTGATAGAGAAGAAAGTACTCTTCGATTCAGTAGCGACAGCTCTAGCAAGCATAGTTTTACCCGTGCCAGGTGGACCAAACAACAACATTCCCCTTGCCGGTTCTCTCAAGCCTGAAAACAAATCGGGACGAAGGAAGGGGTACACAACTGTCTCTTTCAACGAGTTCTTTGCGGTATCCAACCCGGCAATATCTTCCCAGTGGACCTCATCGCCACGGACAACAATCTCGTTGAAGATCTGTTTCGCAGCACCGTAATCGATACCACGACACTCCTCAATGATTTGATCCTCCATTTTTTCACGGATTTCCTTCTCGGAGAGCTCCATCTCATCAACGGAACCATCTTCAGAGGAAAGCGTCTCAGTGTCTTTGGAGTCACGTGCTGGAGATTGGGAACGGGACCGTGATTGTGATTGTGGTGGGGGTTTGAGGTTTTGTCTGGCTTTGAGAGTTGCTGGACTCGGTTTACGAGCTGCTGGAGTGGGTTTTCCAGCTGGTCGTGTTCGTGGTGCAGTTAATGGAGTTGTTGCCGATGGAGTTGTTGTTGGCTTAGCTGGCTTCTTGGCGGTCATTGGAACACCAGATCTTGTTCCTGGCAGGGTCTTCGATGACGAAGTTGGCTTAACACCTGGTCTTGCTGGTGGTTTGAGGGTCTTTGCCTGTGGGAGACGGTTTGTAGATGCCGCTTTCTGCTGAGAAGGCAACACTTTACGGACAGCAGCAGAAGCAGGCTGGGAAGGTCTCGCCTGCGCAGACGGCTTCCTCGTCGTCGTTGCAGTCGACAATGAAGATTTCGACATAGAAGACAGAGGATCCAGTTTCCTCGGGGACGTGGACAGTCTCTTGATCGAGCTATCCACCTGGAGCTCGCTCAACTGCGAAGACAGGTCCTCCTCGGTTCTGGATCTCGACATCTTCGTCTGCTGGCCAGAGGCCTCCAGCTGTCGCAATGCATCCTCTCTCACGCTCTGCATGTCAAACTCAGCAAAGTCGTCTTCAAAACTCTTGTCAAAGATGTCCACATCCTCGCTCTTGCTGAACTTGCTCTCGCCAATGCTCTTGGACGGAGCCCAGTTCCTGTTCGTCAGCGAATGAGAGCTCCCATTGACGGCATTGGCGGCGATCTTGGACATGTCTGAGGGACGGCCAGCGTAGTTCTGCCTGCTGTTGAACTTGTGGGGCTTGTCCTGCCTCAGCGTCTTCAGCAGCCGGGGCTTCTGCGCAGGCTCAGCTAGCTGCCGTCTCACCGTGAAGGACTGCGGCGTGCTGCTCCTCAGAGTTGGCACTGAGTACGTCGATGATGACTGCTGCTGGTGAAGTGGCTGTTGCTGCTGGTGAAGTGATTGTTGATGCTCGTTGTAAAGAGCCTCAACACGCTCCAGATGATCCAGCGCCTTCGCCAGAAGCTCCTCGATGCCCTCACGGATGTAGAGCTCGTCGGCAGAGTAGTCGTGGTTGTAGTAGGATTTGTTAATGACGTCCATTCTGAAGAGAATGTGTGTCTGGAGGGCTTTCCATCCTTGGACGGCGAGCTTGTACTCGCCTTTCTGCTCAGCGGCAATGTTGTAGATGGTCTTGTTGGCACTTTCGTTGTAGAGCTCTGTGAGATCGTCGATGGGCGACGCGGGTTTTTTCCTGATGAAGTTCATTGCTGGAGGATGTAAATGTGGATTTGCTAGTGTTCGGGGCAGAATTCAAAGCACAAATGATCTATAAATGTGAACTTCAGCGCTTTTTTGGGCAGAATTAAAAGCTGGAAATGGCCTGAAAAGTGAGTTTCAGAAGGTGGTGGGCAGGAGAGGAAAAGGGCCAAAAATGTGAATTTCAAGGACTTTGGGGCAGAAGGAAAGCACAAAAGGCAAAAAAGATGAGCTTCAGTGCTTTTTTGGGCAAAATCACAAGCACAAAAGGGCCAAAAAGGTGAAACGGGAGATCACGTTCACGGCTCCAGCGCGTTGAGGGCAAAATAAACCACAGAAAAAAGGTTGTGACAATAAATTATAAGCAGGCAATGCAGAGCAGCTCAGTTCAGGGTCATCAAACGCACCTTGGGGGCGCAATTATCGAGATGTAGTGGGGAAGCGATAACGCGGGGGGAAGCAGCGATCGGGGGACGTTTTCCGCACTTTTTCGCGTAGCGGGGCTTTTGAGGGCTGGAAAATCGGTATACGGGGTATTCGGGCACGTGAAGTGTAGTGAGAGTACCAAGAAGCAATTAAAACGGGCGGATGGCGGTGTAAATCGCGTGCGAAGTGGCAGTGTTGACAAGTCACACGCTAATTGGATCAGTTCCTGGCCGCCAAACAAAAAAAATAAATAAATCCAAAAAACGAATTCGCGAAATAATTTGATAAGGGCAACACGCCATAGCCCTCTTGGCCGCAGTTACACGTGACCAGAATGGACAGAGGTCATTAATTTTCTGTTATGAAGAGTTGGGCAGTGGAATAAGTCACGTGGTTCTTCCCCTTTTCTGAATTTCTGCTTCTCTTTTAAAGGCCAGGAAGGCGAATTTGGTCGTTGTCGCGGCGCCGGAAATGCTGGGTGTGAAGTGTGGCAGGTTTTCTGGTCTTATAATAACGCATTTTCGTCAATTAAAGAGGAAACAGGGCTTCCTGATACCGAAGAGTGAATAAAAATAGCTCCGAAATTGTGTAATTCAAGCCTTGGGGGTGATTGTGGCATTTTATACTCCATGATGTAATGGTTGATACCAGGGCGCGCTTACTTCAATGCGCCTACAATCTGATAACTTCCGGTAGAGAATTACTCAACGACCTTACATTGTAGGATTGCCGGTGACAATATATATACACTCTATTGCCATTCTTTCTCTTCCCCTTCCTGTTTACTTATATTTCTTGGTAATACCTACAACCCCATAACATTCCAAATACCGTACATGGGCGTAAGAAAAGATTCACGTCAATATTTGTTCTCGACCGTTTTCAAATTGATGAACCTCATTTGGCTGCATCCTATCGTTGTATCGAGGCAATATGTAGCCAGTAATGAGCTCTGTACCCACAGAAAACCCACGGTTATTTCCGTATAGCCCGTTGCTCTGCGGCGCTCGCCTCTTTCTAGCTGCGGACACTATCCAAGGCTCAAAAGTTTCTGTCACTGTACAGAAACAACTACTTGAGCTCCCAATATAGCACTCTTCTTGTGCCTTCCGGCTCTTTAAAGTCGAGTCGAGGTCCGCAATTTAAAGCCCACCTCTGCAAGATCCAGTCGCTGTGATCTAAGCCCCACGATCGCCATTACGATATAATGCATCATCGCTTCCAAGATTAGCAACGATACACGAAACCGTCTCATAATTAGATCTCTCATCAGTGCAGTAACCGTAGATCTCAACCCCTTTTCTTCCAGGCTATGACCTAATGGCGTTCCAGGTGCCGGTATTTGAGCGTTCGCCCCTCGCGTCTAGACGTGTTCCTGCGTCGAAGCCTCAGGGGAAGCCAGATCTCGGCAGTTCCCCAAAGGTACCAGTTTTGTGTATAAAAGCCCGAGGCAATCCCATGTTCTCATCATTCACCAGATATATCTCCTGGACTTATACACATACAATTGAAAACCAGAAACATGCAATACTCTCTCGCCATCCTAGCTCTCTCCGCCATCGCCTCAGCTGGTATCGCTGCTCCACCTTCTCAATCTGGTACACCAGCTGCTTTCGGATTCTTCCCAGCTAACGGTACACAGTCTGCTCCACCATCAGTTTCTGAGCCTTCTACTCTCGTCCCTTCTGGGGCTCCTCCAGAGTCTTTCATCCAGGGTGCTACTCAGTCTACCCCATGTGAGTCCCCTTCTGCTGTCCCATCTGGTGTCACTTCTGAATCTCCTTTTGCCGTTCCAACTGGTGCTCCTGCAGGTCCAGAGAGAGTTCCTGGTGAATCTTTCTCTCAGAAGAATGGAACTACCGTTTTGGCACCAGCCTCTGCTTAAATGGGCTTACGATTGATATGAAAGAGAATACGGGACTAAGTCCCTAGCGTTATATAAGTGCCATACATTTCATTTTGCGGGTCAGTATGAGAATATCAGATGTAGCTCTTGATGGAGTTCTCCATTGTTCGATAGAAAACAAAGAGACAAGATGTGGATCCGCCAATTACTAGCTTCCGGTGACTACTTACAGATTTTAGATAGATACAAATGAATATCAAATTCGGTATAATCAAAAGCTTCATACTCCCCTCAAGAACAGAACGGAAGCATGTAACCTTTCCCAAAGCATACACTCTTGCAATCAATATAAGACATACCGGTGACATTCAACTCCCACACATCATTCAATATCTCCATACAGGTCTTGATGCTTTCTTTCTTAGTTCTGACATACAATTTGTTCAACTCCTCCGTATACCAAATCCTTCTCTTCTGCGAAACAATATCACAGCCAAGAATGAACAGTGGGTAGACAAACACCAGACTACTCCTCGACTCCGCTTCACTCAATTGATCCAAAGCATCAAACATAACTTCAGCATCGTAAAGCAATTCCTTGACCAACAATACAGTATTTGGTGTCAGTGAGTTGAATCTGAACACCATCTGGTATAGAGCTAATAGAGATGCACGCAGTGCAAACACGTATTGAACACGATATTTCTCTTTCAAATTGCCATAATCTATCGCCTCAATGCACTTGGAAATCTGCTTGGCGAGTTTCTCGCTTCTATCAACGGCGTATCTCAAGTTTTGAGCAGACATGCTCTCATAGTCAACGGACTGTGGAGTGTCGTTGGTATTTGCGAAATATGAAATATCTGACAAGTTGTGGAGTTGGAACACATTGGCATAGTAGCGGAGGAGTTCTTTGATATCACCGGCGCAAAGATCAGAGCAGAAGTTGACAGCATCGTAGAACTGAAAGTTCTGCTTTGTATCAAGGAGATATGAGAAGTCCATGAGATTTATGACTTCGTGGGTCTCCAGAGATTCAGGGCAGAAGGATAACATACCCATGCAAAGAGAGCCAGTAGCGACTCTCAGTAAGCACAAGCCTGTTAATGTAGAAGCAAACTCTTGAACACCACCACGGAATTTGATCAAGTTGTTCAGTAACACCAGTAGCTTTCTGGACAAAGTAGACCTGAAACCGAGAAGCAGCTCAACGTTCAACAACAGGATCGTACACATAATTGTGTGATCGCAGCATAATGATGTTGTGATTGTCAGACGCTCTTTGAGCTCTGTAATAACCTGGAGTTGGAGACGCTGCATATCTTCCCTGAGAACAGATAGCATATCGTCTGGGTTCTCTTGCATCCAGTGGTAGTAGCCTAGGAGCATTGCGGCCTTGAGGACAGTAGCGTTTCCGGCAATGAGTGGCAGAACCACTGAAAGATACGATCTTGGTGCTGAGTCTTTACTTTCTTGTGGAGATAACATTTTCTCATCTGGCGTATTCACACACTTGTCTAACGGTGTGATTCCGCAGAACTGGTCAAACAACGCCGCTGATATGACCTCGTTGAAGGTTCCGTCGCCAATCACCTCACAGAACTTCCTCTTGCCGTTCTCCAGAGTGATGCCTGCCTTCTCAACAAAGTAGTCCTTCTTGAGGTTTGGAACATCAATGAAGAAGTCGGCTTCCTCTATGGACCGGATTGGAATCAGGTCCTCTGTGCCCGAACCTCTTCGCTCAAACTGCTTATCTGGGCTCTCAGTACGCACAGAATAGCCACTTCCCCTCAAAACATCAACAACATTACCACTTTGCTGGTCATTGTCCAGAAACGACTTAATCTCACCTAGAGCCAGGATCAGCAGCTTGGCGGGGTCCTCAGTCGTTCCTTCAAGGCTTTGGATGCGTGTGGAACTGAATAGGAAGTCAACCAGCGAGATTTCCTCGGGGATTTTGAGCGTATCCGGCACAGAGCTTCTCTCCAACTCGTCGTTGAAAACAGGCTCGTTTGTGTACTTATTCTGTTTGGGAAGATAAAGCTTTGACATGTTAGCGAAAGCGATGCTGGTTTTGCAGTGGTTTCCCAGTTTGCGGGGCCCGTAAGTCTTCACTCTGTTGATAGCTGAGATGAGGGAAGACGTCGTAACATCTGAGCCTTCAAGACTGTCACGAGAAATGCTCCCCCTTCTCATTGGAGAGAATTTCCCGACTTTTGATATAAAAACAGTCTCTTTATATTTTGTCGTGGGACAATTCAGCCCATTTTTGTAAACCAATGTGTCCTCATTCTCTGGCCCATTGTAATAGACTATTTGGATGCCCTCGTTCTTCAGAACGCAGGGAATTCCCTTCTTCTGACAGTAATCACAGCATGTGGCCTTCTCCCTAAGATCACACCTCTTCTTCCGGCGACGACACTCGTTGCAGCGACGAGCTTTCAACATGTCTTGATAAGGCCTGATAAGAGATAAGCGGTGGGTAATCGCCAGGGGATAACCGGTATATTCTCAGAGGGGACAAAAAACCTTTCTTTCGGGAAAATCACCTGAAAGGTGTGTCTGAATTATACGTTTACAAATAGCAAGAAAAATAATTGGAAGAAAACAATAGAGCTGTGTATTTTTGTTATCCAGGCCCTTATTGAGATCGACCGGAGATCGGCTGACTTCGGCCAGATCTCCGGTTCCGCCACCCATAGGCAGCTCGTTGCGAGTGGCGGGTGGTGTCCGGGTGGCTTTGATGTGTTCGGACTGTATCTTTCATAAATTCCGAAAGTAGAAGAGTTTGATGGGCAGAATAATGTCCTCACTTATCTATATTTTATAGGTAATTAGTTATCGAGCTCTGATGGT
The DNA here is from genome assembly GCA_030581715.1 of Petasospora mississippiensis. Taxonomy (NCBI): domain Eukaryota; kingdom Fungi; phylum Ascomycota; class Saccharomycetes; order Phaffomycetales; family Wickerhamomycetaceae; genus Petasospora; species Petasospora mississippiensis. The sequence continues at coordinate 62,586 of JAKTVV010000010.1, read as the reverse complement.
GGAGAGAATGACCGACCCCCCACTCACCCGGCGTTCCTAGACTTCACACCATTGAAGCATCAAATCTTAGCAGCTTATTTAGGTTGAAGCAAATTGTTTGAATGCCTATTGCTCAGTCATGCTTCAGTAATATGAGAAGCTCCATAATGCTAGAAGGTGACTATCAGAACTTTTTGTCTGATCTGCGCAAGAGATTCATGAAAGTAAAGAAGTACAGCCGATGCAGGCACTAAATCTTAGTTATGTTCCCAAATAGTCGAGCTTTACTATTGCATTTAAATGTGAGCTAATACCCCAATCAGTCTAGGAAGAGCATAATGGTTTGGATAGGAGTTGATTCGGGAGGGCTCAAAATATAACGTTCAGGAAGTTGGGAAGAAAAATGTGAAAATGTCTGAAGAGATTAAAGTGTTGATCAGGAAGTGGTAATGTCCTATTGAGCGTAATATACAGACCATATCGGGGGATATCTAAGTGTCTTTGGAATATATACGAGACTGCTTATGCTAGTTCCCACTAGTTGAATGGCCGTGTTTGTTATGCTTGAAGAGTGGGAGGGGGGACTGTGCTGGCTGAGAAGAAAGGAAAGGACCTCTGAAAAATCTTCAGCGACTACATGACCCCATAATTCTAAGTGAGAACATTTCTGAGATCGTGATTGGATCTTGCCCGATCTGCTAACATAAATCATGCAGGGGTGAGAAGCAAAAGCGGATTTAAGGATCTTCCACCCATGATCGCGATATGGAGCACTGAAGCAACATCTCTCTTTACCCGATCGGGACCAGACTGAGAAGAGAGAATTTGTGTATCCAGTTCTCTCTGGGAAAGCATAAAGATGGGTGCTCCCCCCTCCATTTTTGAATGATTCCACAATCCCCCTCACCCAACCACTCTATCACACACTGGAAAGTCTCTCTACACACATATGTCCGTTCTTCTCCGCAACACGCACCTCTTTAGAGGTGAGGCCTCTACTGAAGATAGAATGCCTGCTTGTATTCCTCTCAACCCATCCTCTGCTGAATTTGATGAGAATCCCCAGCCTATGCGCTTCTCAAAGGACAGAGATATCTTCCATACCACGAACTCAAGGGGAGAACTGGTTGAAGTCTCTGACCCTTGTAAGCAGTTCAAGACTACCTTGGCTAAGTCAAAGAGGTTCACAAGCAATATCAAAACTAGAAGCAGTCCGCTTGAGTTCTTCAGCGCTAAGAATCACTCTACCAAGTCTTACCCCAAGATCCCCTCTATGGAGTTGGATGGTGAGTTCTCTTTGAATGGCTTCTTATCCAAGATCATTACTGCCCCATCCGACGATGTCTTGTTTGATGACGAGATTGCTGAATACATTGTTGACACTGTCTCCAAAAAGCACAAAAAACCAGAGTTTTACTTCTATAATGATATTCCAGAAGAAAAGGAGTACTCACATCTGAGAAGCCGTGCCAAAGTCACTTATTTCCATGCTTTCAAACACATTGAATGGATGAGAATCAGATCCATCATTGAGACCATTGTCAAAGTGTTCCATCTTGATGCAATCCTCACTGATACTCGTACTGAGTATGCCAGAGAGTTTGGTTGTTCTACTGAATTTGCCGTGGCAGACATGGTTATCTCTCATGCCATCATGTCTCTAATTCACTTCCCTATCTTCAGAAAACGTTCTGAAGAGGTCAAGTTCTGGAAGCAGTTTGCATATGAGGAACAAAAGAGCAAATATCTCATCAAGTTCATTGACGGTGCCGTCAAGACCCATCTGGGTAAAACAGGTGCTGACATTGCTGATCGTAAGGTTATTCGAAACGCTGTACCAGAGGTCAGAGAGCTCAAAGAACTCGAGGACCTCCACACTGAGAAGGGCCTCTTGCTTAAGTGGTACCTCCGTGGTGAAGAGTTTAAGGGAATCAGAACCAAATGGTACCACATCAAGTACACTGCTGCTTTTGAGCGTTACGAGGAAGAGCAAAGGAAGTCCAGAGACTTGAAGGAGACTGTTGAGATGCTCTACAACTTGAAGCACTCCGGTGGTGAGTTTGATGAAGCAAGTCAGGAAGAGTATAAGTGTGCGAAGGAGGAGCTGCAGAATCTGAAGATAGATTACTACGCTGATCCGTCTGACTATGTTTCATGAAGACTTTTGTGTATGAAGAGAGGCTACTATAGTGCTGTGTTTACTTTGAAGAATAATGTGATAATGAACGGTTCGTGCTATTATGCAGTCCGTCTTTTGTATAATGATGCTGATGATGAACGATTTGATATTACTATGCTGATATGACTAGTCGAAAATGACTGCAGCAAGAACTTCTGGACGGAACCGACTCATTGAAAATGACTCTGCCAACAAGTTATAAATATAAAGAGTGATTAACGTCTCTTAAGCACTCTTTACCATGAAAATGAACGATCTGATAAACCAAGAAATGCAGCTAGTATTTGATTAGATGAACAAAATTCATGAATGTAGCTCAATATATTCAAAAAGGTGGACTGATCTATAAACGTAGCTCATTATACCAGAAAGATGAACCAATCCAAAGCTGTAACTCATACAGCTCACATCTAAGAAGAATATCTAAAGACTGCGCTCATATTGGATAAAGCTCACATCCACAAATCGGCTCCTCCACGTGCCAATGGATCCATTGCAGCAACTAGCCGTCTAAACCAATTGCTGAAGCCGTAGCATTCTCATTTATGTAATAACGGGAAACAATAGCCTTCCAATCAGGCAATTGCCCCTTACGGCCATTTTATATTTCGCATCTCCGCATCAGGCAATTACCGCTTACGGCCATTATCATCTCCGCGAATAGCGGTATGCTGTCAACAAAAAAGGCTGGCAGGGGGCCAAAACTCCACCAAAAACCAATACAAAAACACCACCAAAAACACACAATGTCCTTCTTCCAGAACCTGTCAAAGAACCTTCAAGCCGGCCTCAATGAGGCTGTCAAGGAGGGCCAGAAATTGTCCTCTGAACTGACTCCGCTCGCGCAGAGAACTGCCCGCCAGCTGCAGGAGCGTCTGGGCCAGACCGATGACATCTCTCAGCTTCCACAGGAATACACCGATCTTGAGAAGAAAATTGAAACCCTGAAGACCGTGTACTCCAACCTGCTCTCTGTGACTTCCACGTACGAGACTGAGGCCTACGATTACCCAGCCAATCTCAAGGAATCCGTCACGGAGATCTCCAAGACCATCTCCACTAAGGTGGAGAAGCTTGCCTCTGCCCGTTCTACCTCCGAAGCACAGTCCATTCTCATTGCCCAGAACCCCCGTGCCCAGCCTAAGACCCTCAACCATGCTCTCTCCACAGCTGCAAACCTCTCAGCCCTCAAGATCCAGCAGCAGTCTACGGACGACGCGTTTGATCTTATCGCCCAGGGCCTGACCCAGGTGGGCCAGACTGAGGCCAAGATCGGCGAGGCTAGACTCCAACAGGACAAGCTCATCCAGGGGAAGGTCAACGACCAGTTCAAGAAGCAGCTGAAGGAGAACCTGAGCCGTGCCGATAAGGCCCGCCGCGTTGTGGAGAACAAAAGACTGTCCTACGACGCTGCGAGATCTTCGCTGAAGTCTGCGAAGCCGGAGAAGGAGGCCAGCCTGAGAGTTACCCTTGAGACTCTGGAAGACGAGTTTGCTGCTGCGACTGAGGACGCCGTCGCCATCATGAAGCAGACCGTGGAAGGTGCCAGCGTTTTGAGTGAGCTGTCGGAGTTCGTCACGGCCCAATTGGCCTACCACAAGGCTGCCAGCGAGCTGCTGGAGCAGCTGCTGCCAAGTTTGCAGAATCTGAGAGACGATGCTGGTGGCAAGGTGCTGTCCGACATTGAGGATGCTGAGATTTAGATGTGGTTTTTGTGATTTTTGTAGTGTTTACGGGGAAGGCTATATATTCTTTATTCATTTTATGCATTGTAGTGTTTCTCAAGTTTGATTATGGCCAAATGACCTTCTTCTAAGTCAAAAGTGTTCTTTCATATCAATCAGCTCATTGCTTCAGTGTTGATGTCTTCTCCAGTAATTAAAAGTGCTCTCCAAGTCTGCGTCGTATCCGATGTCATCAACGTCATTCTCATTCTCACTCATTGAGTTGAAGTTTCTTGGAGCAGGAGTACCAGGACGCTCAGTAACATTGTCTCTTGGTCTCGTGCTGCCCTCCCTAGTGGAAGGAAAGGGTGTTGATGGCATATCCGAAGCTCTCTTCCAATTTCCTCTTGAATCTTGGATCTCAGTACCTTGATCCGTATCATTGGCATCACTTGGAGTCACTTCTGGAGCAGAAACATTTTTGAGAAGCTGGTCCAGACTCATCTCAATTTCATCCTCATCATCACCATCACCATTATCATCATTCACAACCTCTGAATTACCCCAAAGGGTATCATACAAACCAAAGTTATTGAAGGTTGGAGAATTTATGTAGTCGAAGAGATCTTCTGAGAACTGATCATAGTTTTCATAATCAAAATCAAAATTGATATCATCCCCCTGGAAAAAGAATTCCCAGTTATTTATCACATCTTGGGGATAGTCATCAATAGAGTCATCAAGAACAGGGGAAGAATCTGGGATTTGAATGGGATTGCCCTGGAACTCTGTATGAGCTCGGGAAGCCCAAGGTCTTTGGAGATCAGGTGTTCCTGCAGAAGGTAAACCATCATCTTCCAAAAGTGGGAAAAGCTCAACTCTTCTAGGAGTAACAGGAATAACGTTTTCGCTTCCACGGTAACTCTGTGTAGCTGAATTTAGGTTGAGTCTGGAAGGACTCTGGTTTGTGATGTCTCTTAATAAAGGTCTCATGTTGTGCTCGTTTCGTATGTAATCAACTGATGTGGAGAAGGAAAGACCTAATGATAAAAACTTGGTGCCCTTATATAATGATTGGGGTCTCTTGTTTTTCTGTTCGTCTTGAGACTGAGTTAGTGAACTAGAAGAGTGTTGAGCTTCTATTCCTGTGCATGCTAAGCTTCTCATGCGTAATTAGACCAGAAACCCAGAAGTTAACGATCATTCACTTTCTGTCCATTATGAGATTGTGCTCTCAACTCTCAAGCAATTTTTGGCTTCGGGTGTTACAGTACTCTATTTTATAGAATTGAATTATATATGATGTATATATTTGTAACTAAGAATAAGTCCCCTCAAGCGTTCTGGCAATCTCAATGAGGACAAGAAAGTGAGAAGATTGGCCTTCTCAAGCGGGGGCTTCAACTTATCTTTCAAAATGAATCAAGGGGGATATCAAGGGATGTTAGACCTTATAATACATCAATCAGAAACTACCGGTCTGAATATCAGGTAATAGTTTTCTTTTCTTTATCTTCAACTCTTTCTCCTTCAAATTGAAAGATTCCTCATCACATTCCATGACTGAATCAATCAGTGAGCGGAGCAAGTCCTTTTCTTCCTTGGTAAACTCATCTCGAAGAGTAGCATCGAGCTCTTTTTTCATGTGATATATTTGTTTCTCAGTTCTATCCGGTGACTGATTATGTCTTTTAACAAAATCTCTCAATAGGTCAATCTTGTAGTAAATGGGGAATCTTCTTTCTCTACCGGACCCTTTTCGGTCGTAGATACAGGCATGGTAAGTGGTCCCGTAATTTATGGAATCATCAAACTGGACACTTTTGACCATCGACACTTTTCTAGATCCAGCATTTAATATAGACTTTCGAATCACTGGAGCACATATTCTAGGGACGAACTTTGGTGTTTTGTAGTGCTGGTGTGCATGGCGGGACCATATAATGTGGGACATGAAGACAATGTTCTCTCTCGGATTCGAGCCCACTGGGAGAAAGGTGTTTGGAATGATATCCTTTTGTCTCATTTGAGTGTGGGTAAAGAGATACATATTACTGGAACTCAGTTAGATATGACAGCTTGGGTTGTTATAAGGGGTCGCAGACAGAAATACTGAATCGATCAGGACAGAAAATCATATCATCTCGGGCGGATACACACAGTCACTCAAAGCTGAGTGGATATATCTTTAGTAACACACAAAAGGTGAAAGCATGTGTTTTAGTTAATTACAAAATAGAGAGGATTTCATATTTAAAGTGGCTGTAGAATCTTAGTAAAGGGGAACGTTCCCTCATGACAACACCGGTGCGCAAGTTCACAAAGAAATAAATAGAAAAAGACTAAAAATACCATCAGTATCATGAATAATAATGCTCTTTACAAAAAAAACAAATGATTATATACACTGACGTAGACATCTAGATCATAGTATGAGCCTGTGCGCCTTTATTTCCCGATTGGGTTATATGATCTTATCGCGGATGCATCCGCATTAGGCAATCGCCGCAGCCTGATTGCATCTGTGACATTTTGTGTCTTCTGAGATCTCTTTTTCCCACGAATAACTAGAGCAGCTTTTGAAAGGCACACAATGAAGAATCAATTCCCTGAGACGGTCATCATCGTTGGTGCCGGCGTCTTTGGCCTTTCATCGGCACTCGCCATTGCAAAGCGTCATCCGTCCACAACTGTTCATTTCATTGATCGATTTGAGCCACCAGTTCCCGATGGGACATCTGTTGATACAACCCGTTGTCTACGGACAGACTACAATGATCCGGTGTATTCTGAGCTGTCGAAGGAATCTATGGAGACTATCATGGCCGATGAAGAAGTGGCACCTTTCTTCCATCAGTGTGGTATGTCCTTTGCTTATGATGGTAACGGTGATGATAGATGGGGGAAGCTATGGCGGAACTCTCTTGAGTGTGCTGAGCGAGTTGCTGGCTCAGAGAACATTGATATGTTCACCAATAATCAGGATCTCTTCCAGAGCATTCACGGAACAGCGATAAAGCCACCAGCAGTTGAGGTTTTGGGACGAGACACAAGGTGGAATGCTGGTTATCGTAACAGAGCAAACGGCTTCATTGATGCTTATAAGGCTGTGAAGGCGTACTACGAGAAAACCAAAAAATTCTCCAACATAAAGTCGAATTTCAGGCCAGTGGAGAGAGTTTTGTATAAAGAAGGCACCAATGAGGCTCAAGGTGTCAAATTGGAGGACGGAACCATCCTCTTGTCGGATGTTGTTATAGTTGCTGCTGGTGCTTGGAGTGCTAAGCTTGTAAACTTGGATGGTGTCACTAAGCAGTCTGCCATTGAGGTTGCATGGTACAAAGTGACTGAAGAGGAATCACTTCAGTGGTCTCAAATGTCCATTACCACCAACCTTTCCACAGGAATCAATCTTTTCCCACCATATGAAGGTGAAATAAAGATTCTCCGCAGATCTGCTGGGTATAAGAACACTATAAAAGTTACAAATCAAGATCCATTGTTGTCAGGGACCAAACAGATATCATATCCACGTACAATCTTCTCCAACCCAACTGACTGGATCCCAGAAGATGCAGAGATTGCTCTTCGTGAGAATATGAAGGAGATCATGCCACCTTTGGCAGATCGGCCTTTTGATCGCACCAAGCTATGTTGGTTGACCCAGACAACTACTGCAAATTTCCTCATTGACAACCACCCAGAACTGAAGAACGTTGTGCTAGCGACAGGTGGATCTGCTCATGCTTGGAAATTTGTTCCAATTTTGGGTGATAAAGTTGTTGACTTCATGGAAGGCACACTGGATGAGACTTTGAGGGATAAGTGGAGCTGGAATGAAAAAATAGTGGTATCTGACGATAACGGGAGTGCTCCGAGAATGCCCGGTGAGCCTCAGGAGATTAGTGATGTCATAAGAGTTAAGCCATAGCTCGTCGTTTATATACCGTTTATATTTGAAGTTGGATAAAGCCCGTGTGATGTTAAAAGAAGTCATTAAGACTATCAAATGCATTGATCAAAGTCAGGATAAATCAGTATCAATATAAAATGAGGGCCCACATTAGCGTGTGGTACGCAAACAAGAAGTAAGCTCATAAAGACTACTGAAACGAACCAGATGTCAGAATAAATCAATATCATTATAAAATGAGAGCTCACATAATAATGTGGTATATAAACTAGAAGCTTCACATAGCTACTCTTCTAGGCCTTCTGTGCCACAGTCTCCTCCAGGTTGAGAGAGCTGGACTCGGTTTTCTTTTCAAGCAGTTCACCAGCATCTTCAATATGGCCTGTGTCGGCCTTAACCTCAACGAATGCCTGTGAAGCGAGAACCTCCTTCTCAGTGACGTATGTGGACCACTTATTGGCTGGAATGCCGAGAGCAAACAACTCGTCAATCTCTTCGAAAGATCTATGTGCAGGCTCTGGGAGGTAGATGTAGAAGATGAAGATAGAGACAAAACACAACCCTGTGAAGATATAGTTGAGCTTGGAGCCCATGTTAGCCTGGTCCGGATTGAACATGTATGGCAGCACAGAGGCCCACATAGTGTTGAGGGCGTTGTTCAGGAAGTTACCAAGAGATAAGGTCTTTGCTCTGAGGAAAACCGAAGACAACTCGTTACCCAGGATGTATGGAACTGGGCCAAGACCAATGTTGTAGAAGTAGTTGTACATCACCAAAAATGCAGATGACACTTTCATACCCGTGATGTTCGACTTGTCCATACCTGTAGACGAGATAATTAGATTGCAGATGGTGATGAGCACCATACCGACAAGCAAGAGCTTACGGCGACCCACACGATCAATCAAGAAAAAGGAGGAAATAACACCGCAAATGGATAATGTCTGACAGCCACAGGTCAGCTGGAACGACTTCTGAGTGTCGTATCCGGCCAATTGGAAGTAGTAGGTGGAGTAAGAGGCAGCGAAAACGACTCCAGAGAAAGATTGCATCATGAAGGAGAAAACAACGATAAAAGTACGTTTGATATCCTTCTTCTTGAAGCAGTCCAAGTACGTACCAGACTGGGCAGAGATGGATTTGGCTTCGGCGACGGTAACGGCCATGAGGGCGTACTGGGACTGGACGTCTGCCTCGTTGTCGAACATTCTTCTCAGGTTCTTAATAGCATCTACCGGTCTATCCGTAGACAGCAGCCAGTACGGAGACTCTGGAATGAACATCTGCAAGGCAATGGAGGTAGCAGCAAATATCCATTGTGGGATAAAGATACCTCTGTAGGCCATTCTCGTGGTGTAGGTCGAAGTTGTGTTATTAATGAGGACACAAATGAATGGGCCCACACTCATGGACAGGGCCAAAAAGGCCGCAGACAAGCCTCTGATAGCCATTGGAGATATCTCGGAAACATAAGTGGAGCAGATAGCAGAAAGCATTCCGAGTGCACATCCGTTCATCAGCTTACCAACGAAAAAGACCTTGATGTCCGTAGCGATGAACTCCACGGTGATCCAGGGAATCGAGAAAATGGAGGAAAACATGAGAACTCTTCTTCTACCATATTTATCCGACAACCAGGAGCCAATGATGAAGAAAATAGCAGTTGTACCAATTGGAGCAGCAGAAATAGCAGATTGCCAGCCTGCGTCCAGGACGTAATCACCAGCGTAAGGGTGTCCAAAATCCTTTCTAAACTGGGGAATGGAGAAAATCATTCCTCCAGCAGTGCTCTCGTATCCCCACATAACCATCGTCCACACAGCTACAAAAATGTAGAAGACCACCATTTTGTATCTCAGAACAGCGTTCCATCTCGTGAGCTCGTGTTCGATCTTCTGCTGGGCGTGGGCGAGTTTTTCAATGTTGATGGAGGCCTCGAGCTCCCCGAGCGACTGCTCCTTGGAGAAGGGCTTGAACTGCTCGAAGAAAGTGAATTCGATTCCCATTGTTGTTGGCTGAAGGTAATAGAAGAGCAAACGTCTACTAATATCCTGTTGAATAAGCGTAAAAGAAAGAGCTAGGATTTACAAAAAGCGGGAGATCTGACCGTTTTATGTGAAGAGACATCCTGCGGGGAGGCGCACTGAATACACACCCCGGACAGATGATTCCCCAAATGCAGCAAAAATATGCACCCCAGCCTGATGATTCAGCCTCCTTTGGAGCCCCAGATTTAGCCGATCAAAAGGTTGCTGCAACAAATTTTGCAAAGAAGCTCCGGCAGATACACGCTAAGATCAAGATATCACAACGAGACACAACCAGCCGGTGGAAAGGCCCGGAGACCCAGGGGTTAATAGCAGGATTACCAGGGCAGATATATCGTATTTATCTGCATTTTATGTGTCACTGTAGAGTTTTGGACCCTGGAAATTTGCACAGAGCTCTGGGAAGCGGCTATTGGCTCTCGGGATTGCGGTTAAATGAGCGTCTGTAAGCGGCTACCGGGGCCTCACAAGAAAATGCGTGTTTGAAACATGACTTCATGATTGAATCATTCTTGTGAATCATCCGGGGAAATAATCGCAGGACATTTAGAGTCTACAATTCTTTCCATCATTTTATGGCTTTATTTGAAATCCCAAATATAAATCGTATATATAAACCACAGTGCACTTCGGTGTGTACCATCTAAAAATTCCGAATGCCTTGGTTATCCGTACTCCCAGCGTCGTAGGATCTTCAATGTCGAATGACTCCAAAGAATTATCCGGGGTAATGATCTCTGGCGATCTACTAGCCGATAAACGCACTCCGAAAACGCCCAAAAGCTCGCTGGAATTACTCTTCCTCTTGCGTTCTTCTTGCGTCCCAGATAAATATTTCTGCTATTTATAAGATTCCCTTCCTCCTTGTGTTCCCATTCCCCTCATTTTACAGTAGCCCCTAGATCTTATCCACAGCATGAAGATCTCTCTACTGCTTACCTCAGCCTTGGTGGGCCTCGCTTCAGCTCTTATCCCAGCCAAAGACGTCAAGCCTCGTGTCTTTGTCTTCTCAGACATCTCCAACGAGCCTGACGATGCTGAGTCCATCGTTCGTCTTCTTCTCTACTCGAACGAGATGGACATTAAGGGCATTGTCGCTACGACTTCTTACTGGCTGAACTACACTGTCCACGACGAGGACATATACCCAATCATTGACGCTTATGGAAAAGTCCACTCCCAATTGCTCAAACACTCCCCAGATTATCCTCCAGCATCTTATCTTAGAAGCATTGTTGCCGCAGGCCATGGCGAATATGGTATGAAAATTCTTGATCTTCCACTCTCTGCCGGAGCCAAGTTGTTCCTCAACGCCGTTGACGAAACTCCAGCAAACGAGACCCTCTATACTTTGATCTGGGGTGCTCCTAACCCTGTTGCTGAGGCGTTGAACCACGTTCAGAAAACAAGATCTAAGGAAGAAGTGGACAAGTTCACTGAAAAGCTCTTCCTCTACCAGATCTCCGATCAAGACAACACAGGACCTTGGATTAGGCAGACTTTCCCATTCATCAGACTCATTACTTCGCTCACCGGCTTTAACCAGTATGGTCATTGTACATGGACGGGAATGACCGGTGAAAGATACTACAACTACGATAAAGGTGGTCCGGACAGCTCTATCGCCTCCAACGAGTGGGCCAATGAGAAGATCAGAGCTTTTGGCCCATTGGGCGCCGCTTATCCAAACTACCTCTTTGCCATGGAAGGAGATACGCCATCTACACTCTACATGATTCCTAATGGCCTGAATGACTTTGAGCACCCAGAGTATGGCTCCTGGGGTGGCCGTTACACCAGAAACGACCTTTCTGCTGTTCACAACAACTGGTACACAGATTGTCAGGATACCGTTGTCGGTATGGACGGTAAGAAACACACCTCTAACCATGCGACTATTTGGAGATGGAGAGAAGCGTTCCAGAATGACTTTGCTACGAGAATCCAGTGGACTGTTAAGGATTTCGATGAGGCTGCACATGCCCCAATCGTTGTCGCTAACGGCTCAGACTCTGTCAAGACTTTCTACCAGGACGCAATTGCTGGATCAACTGTCAGGTTAGACCTGTCTGAGTCCTTCGACCTGAACAACAGATCTCTGTCTTTCAAGTGGTTCCACTATAGAGAGATTTCCCTGACACAGGGAAACCCATTAGAGGTCCCAGAAATCCCAATTGTTCCTGTTACTGATTCCTCTTCTATTGTTGAAGTGACTCTTCCAGACTTCCGCAGTGCTTGTGTGAATGCCTTCGGAAGACCAGCTGAGGATTGCAGAAGATACCACTTCATCGGCGAGGTTCAGAACGACGCAGGTGCAAGAGCTTACAAGAGATTCGTTTTACACGTTGTTCCAGGTGAAAATGATAAGTTTGAAGGTGAAGTCGTTCTGGCGCAGAACTTCGATGATCTCCCGGAGAGTTTCCTCTTCCCACACGATGAGTTGTGATTGCCTTGTATAAACCTAGTTCAGTAATAATATAAAGAATGATGAGAACTCAATGCTCACAAAAAAAATATAAATATATTTGTTACCAATAGTGTAGAGCACCTGAACGCCTGGGGAGGCAAGCTTATTTGTCGCTAGAAATAGGGGAGCACATAGCTAAGACAGAACAGACCAACAAACTGATCTAGAGAACAAGAAGGCATTCCTCCCCGCATCGGCTAAACGTGGAGATGACATACTCGGTATTGCAGGAAATGTCCTCTAATCACACAATCAACTATGGCGAAAATCCTGCCGAGAGCACTCAGATTGGTTTCCCGGAACAACATTGACCCGGAAGCAGAAGGTCATTTACGGCGTCCCGATTGCATTACTGATCGGCAAAGACAACATGGGCTCACTCATGGGCCCCCAGAATATTGCATGTGTGACTAAAGTGGTGATCACGTCACTTTTACCGATGACCTTTGCCATTATTTGAATGTATTGAACCTTGGAAGTCACCCGACGGGCTTCATGATCTGCGTAGGCGAGAAGCCGGGAAGCGCCTCTTGAAGTCACGCTATATCTCCCAAAGAACGCAGAGAAACGTTCACATCCCTGTTACTAATCAAAAAGGATTGTCAGCTGAATACCATTAGCCACATCATGGGAAGAAGATGCCCCCCGTCTTTGTCAATGCAGATCGTGATTGTCTATGAGAAGAGAACCTTTCACTCTATGCGTCTCTAGCGCATTCTATAAAGAGACGGAACCAGATGTTACTTTCACAAACAGAACTCGACGGGCTGCTTTTTCTACTGTCATACTCATTATCATGACAAAATACCTTGATTTGTGTTTGCCCCATTAACGCCCAGGCGTGGCCATGTTAATTCCGGTTAAATCCGATTAAGGGACACCCTCGTATTGTGTGATTTATGAGTGGACCCCAAGGTTTTCTAGGAAGTGCTGTGATGAGGCCAGTTCATGTTACTAGGGTCCTTAAGAGTTTATTCTGAACATCATACCGCAAATCTTCAGAAGTTGCACAGTTAGCCATATACTCCTACTTACTAAACTCGCTGAATGTGAGCCTTCGTTCGCCTGGGGCTGGCTCTGTTGGAGGACTGGAATAAAGATAAATGGAGCTTTGGGTAGATATTGAAATGTAGAGTTATTACAATTCAGTGCTATTATGAAGGAGGTTGGAATAGCTGGCTTGAGGTAGAAACTTTTGAGAACCTAAAAGCTGCTGCAAACGATGTCGATCACTAACTTTAGCCGACCATGGTCTTGAAAAAGCACACAAAAACTGTTATCTGATACTTTAATAACTTGCAAAATAGTTTTATTTCTGTACTTTAGTAGACGAGCTTTTTCTACAGTCTCCTCAAGGTAACTATGAGGACCGTGGACACCCCAAAGCCATCCAAGGTGTGGGCACCGACACTCAACCTTCCAAAATACAGAAGACCTCTTCTTGGTCTTAAGGCAAAAACAGGCATTCTCTCGATTGCAGATGAGGAGCTTGCAGAGCCAGTGGTTTCAATTCCGTCACACAGAACTGCATCACCTGTTTCACCGGCTTTGAAGTCATTATCGTCAAGCTGTAAGGGCAAATGCAGTGTGAGGTTTGAAAAGGAGGAGAAGAACACATACATTCCTTGTCTATCACCCGCTGAGTACAACAGGAGACCATACTGCTCGTCAAATGACTTTGATAGAATATCTGAGTTCAGGGAGTGTCTACGTGCAGTGCTCATTTTGAAATCTCAGTCGAAGCAAGAATTCGATAACACTCTTGAAACTAGAGTTAGGTGTCATTACGACACTCTAGTCAATGTATCTGAGCGTCAAGTGAGAGAAGGAAAGTTTTCTCAGGATTTTATGATGGTTGTTGAAGCATTCTCTGTGGCTGAAACCATGGGTAGCTTTGAAGAGGCTGTGCAGGCACATATTGAGAGAAAGAAATATAGCTGGGCTTGTAACAATCACTTTTTTATGGAAAAATCACAGGAACTAGAGGCAAAGAAAGACGTTATAAATGAGACAGGGGAGGCTCCAGAAGTCCATCTGGATTGATGCTGTTGCAAAAAAAAAAAAACACCAGAAATCCTGGAGTATTTAAATTGGTCACTATATGAAGCATCTTTAGTACCTTGAGAAGAAGTCAATCGGAGACCAGGAAAGATCTTCAGTACTGTTATTACTCCAAGTTTTGAAGATGACGATTGTAGATGAAGCATCCTGTTGCCCTATCAGTTTCCCAATACGGAAGCGTTACGGAGCCCTACAACACCCGGACACCGCGTCTTGCCCTATACAAAAAAAAACTTTTTGCTCCACTTTACCAACTACTACACGTTCTTCTTCTTTTTTTTTTTCTCTAGAAAGTTGCAACCAGACAATTTGGCCCACATTCCAGATTTCGCCCGTTTCCGGCTCTCCCTTTGTCGTTTCCCTTTCGGGAAGGTCCAGTCTTGCCTATTAATTTAGGGAGGCTAACTATGGCTAGACGTTGGTTCTTGTGGTCCGTGTGATGGGCTGTGGATTGTGGGTTGATTAACGCGCTGGAGAGATCAAGCTGGCTTCAAGAATTTGTCGTCACCGGTTACTCTTGAAGTGACACTACGACGATGGATCCCGTAAAGTCAATACATTCGGGAATTTGTGAGGTGAATTAATGTGTTTAGTACCAATAGACGTGTTCCGACACTACTCTGTGGTTTTCAAGTATGGTAAGCGTTTGTATAATAAATTGAAAAGCCAATATTATCAAATGCTCTTTGATTCTGGAAATCCAATGAGCATAGCTACAGCTGTCCTATAAGCCATCGTAGTCCCTTTCTTCTCGATCCGGCCGGTTGCAATAATTAATAATAGTATATATCCTGATATCCGGCTTCTAATTCTTCAGCTTCAGCTTCTGTCCGGCCTAGATCATGATATTCAGCCTCAGTTCGACCCCAATCTGATTGATTTATAATTCACCCACGCTGCTTTATCATGGACTGCAAACTACGCCATAATATAATTTCAGCGGTCTGACTGCGGGTGGAGTCAGAAGCTACTTTCATGAGCTCTAGCACTCACGTTGGTTTATTAATTGTCATTAAATGGCTCAATTTGTGGCCAAATGGCTCCATCAGCTATGCCCTTCCTCAAATCCGAAACGGAAATTTTCGCGATCCCAAGATGATGGCTGAAGAAGCAGGGGGAAAATGAAGCCAAAGGAGCCTAAATCACAACCTTGGACGCGCTTCACACAGACGATCAGAGCCCATTCCAAGAGAAATATGTCACTTCCTAAGAGAATTATCAAAGTGAGTGCTGACTTGTCTGTCTTTGTCTGAGGAATGACCGGAATCACGTGCAGAAGAGGTCATTTGTTCTTTTGCTCGTGAGGGGCCCCTTATCATGATGACACAGATCGGACACCAAGCTCTCGATCTCGTACTAACTCAGAATCAACAATAGGAAACAGAGAGACTAGTGACCGATCCAGTTCCAGGAATCACAGCCGAACCGCACGAGGACAATCTCCGCTACTTTGATGTTACAATCCAGGGCCCAGGCCAGTCTCCGTATGAGGGCGGTGTGTTCAAGCTTGAGCTCTATTTGCCAGATGATTATCCTATGATTGCCCCAAAAGTGCGCTTCCTCACGAAGATATACCACCCAAACATTGACAAACTGGGTAGAATCTGTCTCGATGTGTTGAAGAACAATTGGTCTCCTGCTTTACAGATCAGAACCATTCTCCTCTCTGTACAGGCCTTACTCGCTGCTCCCAATCCAAACGACCCGTTAGCTAACGACGTTGCAGAGGAGTGGCTCCAGAACGAGACCCAGGCCATCGAGACCGCCAAGGCGTGGACGAAGGAGTATGCCAAGTGAGATAGTGGAGAATGATGGGTGGAGGATCATTAATGGAGAATAATGAAGAATTATCGATGGAGAGGAAAGTCTAAGAGGGTACGACAGCCTGAGAGGCAGAGAAGAGGGTCTATGAGATAGACAGAGAGGGGAAGAGAGTCCTCAGAAAGAGAGGGGAAGGGCATGTCGCTACAATGGCCAAACATCTTTAACTAACGAAATGAACGGGTTTTTGCACTTTGTGATGACTTCGGCTTCGGAAGAAGCACAGACGCGAATCCCTCACCGTAGAAGAGGCCCCGGCACCCCCGGCAGCTTTTTGCGACTGAACGGGGCAGTGTCAGGGTCCAGGATTCCCAGGGCAGCTAAACAGGAATGTTTTTGTGTCAGCAAGGGCCCAAAAACTGAGGCTTGACTGCCTGATTCGGAAGCCCAGTGGCAAATTGCCGAGCATTATAGCTCTTTCGGCCGAGTGTAAGCTCAAAATGCCGACCCGCCCGAAATTTAGCGGGCGCGAACCAAAAAATTCTGTTACCGCGTTGGCCTTTAAGCTATAACGATCCCAAGAGGCTACAAACCCTTCACCGCTCCACGCTCAACAACGCGTGGTTTCTCGTCCCAAAACACCCTCAATCCTGCTAATTAGCGCCTCCCCGTGCTTTCTATTGGTAACCGCCGTGTGCATTTTGCCTAGTTAGTTCTTGCCGCCCAAATCAAGCCGGGACACGCGTCTGCCTAATTAGGCACTCTTGATCCAGCCAAAAAACCACCAGCTCTCTCTGCTACGCAAACAAATAGCTACATCACTGCAAGATACTCCAGCTCTCCCTGTGAAACCATGTCTAACGGCTTTGACGCCAACAAGTCTCCGCGGAGCCCGTTCAACGACAGGCTCCAGTTTGAGGAGATCAACCTCTCGCAGGAGAACAACGTCGATGACTCCTACGACAACTCCTTCGACACGGCAAATACCTCAGCGGGCCGGTTTGACTCATCAGACACTCCTCTCCAGCTGCCCAAGCGGGCAGCCGGCTCCAGGGGCGGTTCAATCCTGAGAAACTCCTCTTCAAAACGACGTGATCCGTCAGCCCGTATCGCCTTTTCGGGAAATAACACCACCATCGCGGAGCAGAAGCTCAATATCGACACCGAGATGACAAGAACGCTGTCATCTTCGGACTCCTTCACGAATACTCCCCAGACTCCGCAGCATGCGCGTTTTGCCGGGCTGGATGACGATGACCACGTCATTGGAAGCAGATCAGCATCCGCACATGAAGAGGATAAAGTGATGGAGCGTAAAGGATCGGTGATGAAACGTCACCGTTGGGGTACTACAAGAAACAAGAAAGGTGAGCCAACAGTGGGTCGTGCGAAGACGTTACGGTGGAGAAACAGATGGGAAGCCAATTTCAAGCCACACCACGATCATAATGACAGTGATAGTGAAGAAAGTGAAGAGGATAAGGCTAAGAACAGAGCTGACGAGTTCAGATCAGTCTACTACAACATGCCATTACCTCAGGAGATGCTTACAGAGACTGGTGAGCCTAACATTACCTACCCACGTAACAAGATCAGAACAACAAAATACACTCCCTTGACTTTTGTGCCCAAAAATTTGGCCTTCCAGTTCAGAAACGTTGCCAACATCTACTTCTTAATCATGATCATCCTGGGTTTCTTTGATGTCTTTGGTGTTCCAAATCCAGGTTTATCTACAGTTCCGTTGATCGTCATTGTGGTCATCACAGCCATCAAGGACGCAATGGAGGATTCCAGACGTACACTGACTGATATCGAGGTCAACAACACACCAACACACATCTTACAAGGAGTTGAAAATCACAACGTTTCTGAAGATAACATCTCATTATGGAGAAGATTCAAGAAGCTCAACACGAGACTTTTGACCAAGGTTTTCAATTGGTTCTCCACCCACCTAACTAAAGAAGGTAAAGAAAAAGCTCGACTTATGAAACTTACCAAGGAATCCATCAATGCCAGAAAATCATTCGACAGTTTCGAAGACAACCGCAAATCTCTTCAACTTGATGATATGGGTGGTGTTCGTCGCTCCCTTGAAAACCCATTCGATGATGTACATCGCACCATTAATGCAGATGAATCTATCATGGATCCAACAATGACCATCACATCTTCGAATACGCAAGCCAACTTCGCAAAGGACTACTGGAAGAGTGTTAAAGTTGGTGATATTGTTCGTATCCATAACAATGATGAGATTCCAGCTGATATTATCCTGCTTGCTACTTCAGATTCTGATGGTGCCTGTTACGTTGAGACGAAGAACTTGGATGGTGAAACTAATTTGAAAGTTCGTCAGGCTTTGAAGTGTGGTCACGGTCTCAAACATGCTCGTGATATCCAAAGATCCAAATTTTGGGTTGAAAGTGAAGGTCCCCATGCTAATTTGTACAACTACCAAGGTAATTTGAAATGGTATGGTAACGACGCTCAAGTGAAGAACGAACCAGTTACTATCAACAACATGCTTCTTAGAGGTTGTTCTTTGAGAAATACAAAATGGGCTATTGGTATTGTCATGTTCACCGGTCCTGATACTAAGATCATGTTGAACTCCGGTGAGACACCATCCAAGAAGTCACGTATTGCTCGTGAATTGAACTATACTGTCTTACTCAACTTTGCCCTTTTATTCATTCTTTGCTTTGTTTCAGGTCTTGTTAATGGTATCTCATACAATGAATCCGCCAACTCTCGTGAATACTTCGAATATGGTACCGCTGGTGGTTCCTCTGCTGGTAACGGTATTCTTGGTTTCTTCGTGGCTGTCATTCTCTATCAATCACTTGTTCCAATCTCCCTTTACATCTCTATTGAGATCATCAAGACTGCCCAGGCTTTCTTCATCTACAGTGATGTCAATATGTACTTCAAGAAATTGGACTATCCATGTACTCCAAAATCATGGAACATCTCTGATGACTTGGGTCAGATCGAATACATCTTCAGTGACAAAACAGGTACTTTGACGCAGAATGTTATGGAATTCAAAAAATGCACCATCAATGGTGTTTCATATGGTAGAGCATACACTGAGGCTCTTGCAGGTTTGAGAAAGAGACAAGGTGTCGATGTCGAAGAAGAAGCCGCTGTTGAAAGGGCTGCAATTGCCGAAGATAAAGAGGCTATGATCCAGAGTTTGTACTCTATTGCCCCAAACCCACGCTTGAGACCTGAGGATGTCACTTTTGTTTCCAAGGAGTTCGTTGATGATTTGAAGGGCTCAAGAGGTGCTGAGCAAGCTCGTTGCAATGAACACTTTATGCTGTCATTGGCTTTGTGCCACTCTGTTCTTGCCGAGACTGATAAGGAAGATCCAGAAAGGATCCTCTTGAAGGCTCAATCTCCAGATGAAGCTGCTCTTGTTGGTACTGCTAGAGACTTAGGTTTCTCATATATTGACAGAACTAAAAAGGGTGTTATCGTTGAAGTTCAAGGTGTCACTAAGGAGTACCAAATTTTGAATGTGCTGGAATTCAACTCTACAAGAAAGAGAATGAGTGCCATCATCAAAATTCCAGGTGAGACTGATGCTGATGAACCAAAGGCCCTGCTGATTTGTAAAGGTGCCGATTCTATCATCTACTCTAGACTCAAAAAGGACTCCGATGAGACTTTGTTGGAAAGAACTGCTTTACATTTGGAAGAGTATGCTACCGAGGGTTTGAGAACCTTGTGTATTGCTCAGAGAGAATTGACTTGGTCCGAGTACTTGAATTGGAACAAGAAGCACGAAATTGCCGCTGCTGCCCTTGTCAAAAGAGAGGAGAAAATGGAAGAAGTTGCTGACTCTATTGAGAGAGAACTGACTTTACTTGGTGGTACTGCTATTGAGGACAGACTCCAAGATGGTGTTCCAGATGCTATTGCTGTCTTGGCTCAGGCTGGTATCAAGTTGTGGGTCTTGACCGGTGATAAGGTTGAGACTGCCATCAACATCGGTTTCTCTTGTAATCTCTTGGGTAATGATATGGAACTCCTGGTCTTAAAGACATCTGGTGAAGATGTCGATAACATCTCGTCTGATCCTAAGGTCATTGTTGCAAGTCTTTTGGACAAGTATCTCCGTGAGAAGTTCGATATGGATGGTTCTTGGGATGAGATAGAGAAGGCAAAGGCCATTCATGAACCTCCTCAGGGTAACTACGGTGTTGTCATTGATGGTGATGCTTTAAAGATTGCCCTCCAAGGTGACAACATGAGAAAGTTCTTGCTTCTCTGTAAACAGTGTAAAGCTGTTCTCTGTTGCAGAGTTTCTCCTGCTCAGAAGGCGGCTGTTGTCAAGATGGTCAAGGATACTTTGGACGTTATGACTCTAGCCATTGGTGATGGTTCGAACGATGTTGCTATGATCCAGGCTGCTGACATCGGTGTTGGTATTGCTGGTGAAGAAGGTAGACAGGCGGTCATGTGTTCGGATTATGCAATTGGTCAGTTCAGATACTTGGCCAGACTGGTCCTTGTACATGGAAGATGGTCTTATAAAAGATTGTCTGAAATGATCCCAAGTTTCTTCTATAAAAACGTCATTTTCACCGTTGCATTGTTCTGGTATGGTATCTACAATCAATTCGATGGTACCTACTTGTTCGAGTACACTTATCTTATGTTCTACAATTTGGCTTACACTTCCTTACCAGTCATCTTCATGGGAATTTTCGATCAGGATGTCAACGATTTGGTTTCTTTGCTGGTTCCTCAGTTGTACAGAGTCGGTATCTATAGAACCGAGTGGACTATGAAGAAGTTCTGGTGGTACATGGGTGATGGTATCTATCAATCTTTGATGTGTTACTTCCTTCCTCATGCTCTCTACAGAAGTGGTTTCGTAACATTTAATGGTTTGAACTTGGATCATCGTTACTGGATTGGTACTCTTGTTGCTTCTATCGCTGTCATTTCTTGCAACTGCTTCATACTGATCCACTTGTACATGTGGGATTGGTTAAATTTACTGATTCATGGTATCTCTCTGGTGCTTCTCTTCGGCTGGACCGGTATCTGGAGTTCTACATTATCTTCTACTGAGTTCTACAAGGGTGCTGCTCAATGTTATGGAAGTGTCTCATTCTGGGCCTGCTTGTTTGTCGGTATCGTCGTTTGCTTACTTCCAAGATTCGTTATTGATTGTTTCCAGAAGATGTATTGGCCAAAGGACGTCGATATCATCAGAGAGTGTTTCAACAGAGGTGACTTTGATCAGTATCCTAGAAACTACGATCCAACAGATCCAGACAGACCTAAGATTTCCAAATACTCCACTCAACACACACTGGAGCGTGGAATTTCTGAAGCCTCGTCTCCAATCGGCCACCAGAGAAAATCGTCAACATTTGGACGTAACTCTGATAGAAGAGTCTCATATCCTATCAACGATGAAGATATCACCACTGAAGAGATTGGAATGCAATTGGTCAACAACAACGGCACTCCAAGATTCATGCAAAATGATGGTTTCCGTGATGATGACGCTAGTGACGTCCAAGATTACATCCCAAGAACTTCGCTAGATAGAACAAGACTATCGATGATGAGAGAACGTCAGTTGGGTGATGGAAGAATCTCCATTGAGAATGCCAGAACTTCGTTGGATCTTCCGGGTTTGACAACGGCACAGACCTTGTTAAGTAACAAGAGTCGTGAGTGATGGGGTTGGGTTGATAATACAAACATTTCGCATATTTTCACTTTTATTTTGCTGTTCACCGGTTTCCTCTGTATAATTATATGATATTTTCCAATTAGTATGTGTCGTGGTGTAGTCTTACGTTTGGATTTATCGATTATAAGATATTTCATTGCATTTATAAACTCATCACTCCTCATCACTGTCATCCTCGCCTTGTTCGACGTCAATCTGAAGAGAAATCTCTTTATCACAATCAATGAATGAATCAGAGACGCACCATATCGAAACGTCCTGATGACCAACTCTTGGAATGGTGAACTCCAGGTTCACAGCCATCTCCTCCTTGTTCAACAAAATCTTCTTGATACCATACAACTCTTTGGTAGACGTATTACCCATAAGGACCCACCAGTTCTCGGTGTGGTCAAATGGATAGAATGGACAAATAACATTCTCGCTCTCCGGCAACTCGTCACGTGAAACAATGACTTGAATACGAGCAGGCTCATTAGATATGATGGTCTGCTCTGGATCAATTTTGTAAGATACTTCAATGTTTGGATAATCATTAACAAACTCCGCGACCTTTTGAAGTTGTCTTTCTGGCAATTGAAGAATCTCCATTCTCTCATCATCCTCAACTTCCAGGAGATCAAACACGGACTTCACGTTATGTTCAGTTGCACGCTGTATAATGGCATCGTCAACGTATGGGATCTGTTTGAGTGGACTATCTGTATCCCAGGTAGCTTGAATAACCATCTGACAAAGATCCATGGCATATGTGGCATTAAGATAACCTTCACTGGATAGCAAATCAACAACAGTGTATAGCAATGTCAAAGTCTTCTCCAAGACAAATTTCTGATCGGAGACCAGATCTGGTGGGAGATTCATTCTCGAAAAGTGAGCTTGTAGCAAGATGAATGCTTTTAAGTATGGAGACTCCAGGGAAAGATCTTGGGAGGACTTAACTGGAACACGATTATAGATTTTTTGCAGAATTGAAGATTCGTCCTTACGGATAGGAAGTGAATCAAACTCGGAAGCAGACGTGATAATCTCCAAGATAGACTTGAGCTTGGACTTTTTGGAAAGAGAAAGCACAAAGGTTTGCATAGTGATGAAGGAGACATTGTGGTAGGCAGCCACCAGAGCACCATCTAGTGGTGTAATCTCTTCCTCCTCGTCCTCCTGGTTTTCTTCAGTTTCCTCATCCTGGTCATTTAACTCAATCAACTTAGCCTCAGATAGCTCATTGAGTGTCTCTTCGACAATCTCTGTGAGATAAGTGGACATACCAACATGAGAAACGTCCTTAACACCATAGAAACTTGGATTTGCCTGAAGCCTTCTGTAGAAGTACGAGTATGTCAACCAGTCAATACAGTCCTGTCTTGACTTTATCAGGCCCGTGCTGATCTCATTGATGAAAGAATCATGGAGGAATACGTTCAAGAAGCTCTCCACCGGCAAAGACTCATTCAAGAACTTCTTGTAGTAATCCTTCTTTGCTGTATTGGTAAAGATCAAAACTCTATCAGCATCACCATCCTCAGCCTGGCAGCAGCCCACCATTTCCAATACCTCATTGATGGGATAGTCGATGTAACGATGCTCTTTTCCCTCATAGAACTGAGTACTGAGAACAATCACCAAGTTAGCAGCTGGTGCAAAAGACGCGGTATCCCTTGTGGCAAAGACAACACCAAGAACTCCACTCTTCTGCAATCTCTCAACAATCTTCCGATCTGTATTGTTCATGTCCTTGTAGTAAAATCCAATACCATTCCTCAGCATCTCTTCCAGGGAAGCATCTGAACACTTCTTCAACAAAGGTTCAATGTCACCAACATCTGTCTTCAAGAAAGAGTAGTCATCCTGAGAAGCGAATCTCGAGAACTCCAAACTGATTTCCATACAGAGTTTACGAGTAGGAACAAATATCATGGAACTACCACCATCAATACCCTTAACCGCAAGATATGCCGGCTTGATCATAGCCAGGATCATAGAAGGATTGTGGTGAATAGCAAATGACTGAAGGTGGATCTCTAACGGTCTGATTCTGTCCCTAGAGGAAAAGTTGTAGTTGTTTGTTTTCTGAACTCCAATCCACTCGCCGAGATCACGGCCATTAGCCAACGAGGTTCCCAGAGCGACAATCCTCAAATCATTTTCCAACTGTGTAGACATGAACCTCATTCTGGAAATCACATTCTCATAAACACAGCCTTCGTAACCATTTCCTATGATTTGAACATCATCAACGATCAACAATTCTATGGCCTGGACGTTTCTTCTCTGCTTCCAGCGGCGCGAGACGATATCGAATTGTTGAGGAGTTGACAGAATCAAATGGTTTTCAGCGAGAACCTTCAAGTTTCCGGTCAATTCATTTGTGAATTTACCAATGTTTTTACCACCAGCAATCCCACCAAATCTGTTATTCCAATCCTTGAGCAAGGTATCAATTTTCTCCTGTGTTGGCACAATGTAAACAGCACGACCTTTGTTCTGTTTCCAATGGTTGAACAGAGCCAGCTCAGCAACAACAGTCTTACCTGAACCTTTCACAGCCCCAACGAATAGGTTCTCATTAGAGTAGTATGCAGCTTGGAGAACCTGAGTTTGCAACTTGTTGAAACTAGTTATAGACAGCGCTTCAGCGAACTCTGGAACCTTGAGATCAGACACTGGAACAGGAGACAAATCCAGCCATTCCCTTGGAGCCGGGAACTGTTTTGGAACTTTTATAGAGTTCAACAACACCGGAATTCTGTACTCACAGTGAAGCCATCTTTCAGAGATTAAAGACACAAAGTAGTTTGGTTGTATAGGAGTGGTAATTGGCACTGTGAAGTCAAGCAAATGTTCAGAGTTGATGTAGTTCCTGCGCACCAAGAAAGTGTCAGCATATAAAATCTTTTCACCATTAGTGTCTTCAACAAGCAACAAGAACTGTTCTGTGTTGTTATGCACTGCGACATCCCAATCCCATTCTGGCAATATATCAAGCTCAACTCTCAGCAAACTTGGGGTAATTGTCTGGATGGAGCACTTCAACTGTAGCTGTGGAAATTTCTTGACAAGCTCCAAAGCTTTTCTAGCTAATCCGTCATCACGGATAGCCTGAGCCATTTCACTAGCATCAGTCAATTGGAAGTATTCAGACCATGGTAAATTCGAGCTTTCAGTGTTCTTGATCAATTTAGCAGGAGCATCCGGGAACTGTCTGAACGGTGAATTGGATAACCACATTCTCTTCTCAACCATTTTACAAAGGTCCAACATGATCCTAGTCAAACCAGCCCATTGTTTCTTTATAACAATCTCATAGATGGCCCTTAACAATCTTCCAGCTGATTGTGTGATGTAAATCATGTCAGCATTCATAGCAAATCCATCCAAAGACAATCTTGAGATGTATGATTGTAGTAACACATTAGCCTTGGCTCTTGGGTCATTAACATCCTCTTTGATAGGAACAGGAGCACGTTCAATCAGTTTAGTGATCTCAACTTTCTCCTCTTGTCTCACTGGGATCAACTTGAACTCTGCGGAAGATGCAAAGATTCTGAAAACGTCGATGATTGATGAATATGATTTGAGCTGTTTGTTATAGAAGGACATTGAGTCATAAGAGATGTAATAATGAGACGAAATACGACCCAATTCTGTGGATTGTACCCTTCCTGACTCTTCATCGTAAACGATCAAATTGTTCTGATGAAGGGTGAACAATGCCGAATGGATCAGATCTGTCCTTTTCCATCTCAACCCAGAATCACCAGCGTAATCAGGTCCAACACGATAAATCTCTGGGGAACTCAACATTCTAACATAGAGATAAGAGTGACCTAACCACTCAATACCATCATCAAGAGTCTTAACGGAGCCCAAGACTATTTCTGCGTTCAAGCAATCAGCTAATTTACTCATCATCTGTGATTCAATTGGCAATTGTTGATTCAAGACAGCCAAGTAATATTGGATCTCAGATTGAGAAGTGATAATGATACCTTCACCACTCGCATCATACCTTGGACGACCAGCTCTTCCCAGCATTTGGAGGATATCCTGCGGTGATAACTGTGTCCAATCACCTTTCTCTGGCGAGTAAACTTCAGTTCCCTTGATTATAACCGTATGGGCAGGCAAATTAACACCCCAAGCCAAAGTGGCAGTAGAAACCAAGACTTGAACTAAACCTTCAGCAAACAAATCTTCAGATGCACTTCTATCCTCTCTTGATAAACCTGCATGATGGATAGCAAATCCGGTTGGTAACAAGTCTCTTAATCCATCATCCTTGACTTTTTCAGATTCACTTTTCAGGATTTCAACACTACCCACGTCAGATTTCAAAAATGAATTCAGTTTCTTCTCTTCGAGCAGCTTGTCCCTGATCCATTTAGCAGTTCTAAAAGTGTCCTTTCTTGAATGAACGAAAACAATCACTTGGAATTTCCCTTGAGCAGCTTCCAACACTTTATCATAACAAGCTTCATTCATAGCCTGAGTTTTCTTAAAGGAGTTCTTCTCAGTAATACCGATAAATTGCTGGGCCAAAGGGCATGGTCTGTAAGAGGCATCAAAATAGAATAAGCCTTCATCTTCAACTCTCAGGAATCTTGCAACGTCTTTATAATTCGGTAATGTAGCAGATAGACCAATCAATCTCGGTTGGCGTAACTCATTTCTCAAACTTCTTGCAACGATACTCTCCAGCACAGGACCACGTTCATCATGCAAAAGGTGGATCTCATCGATTATTACTAAGGAGACCAGATTCGTGTAACTTGTATCTGAGTTCTTTCTTGTTATAACGTCCCATTTCTCTGGTGTTGTGACGAGGATTTGTGTTGAGCTGATCTGTTGTTTTGTTAAGTTAGAGTCACCGGTAAGCTCTTCCACATTGATACCAAACTGTGACAAACGTCTTGAGAATTCCCTGACCTGTTCTTGCACAAGGGCTTTCAAAGGTGCAATGTAAACAATCTTGAAGTCATTCAGAGAAAATGAGCCGTCATCATTACGGAACTGCGATAAAGTGTGCAGTATAGTCAGCATTGCAACGTTCGTTTTACCTGCACCTGTCGGAGCACATAAAAGGATGTTTGAATCTGTGTAGAAAGCCGTTGGGAACACTTTGGACTGGATTCTGTTCAGCGTTGAAGTCTCTGCTGAGGGAAACACAGACTGTGCCCATTCTGGAAGCTTTGAGATCGGGACAAGCTCCTGTGTGTCTTTTGGCGGAGCTGGCGCAGGAATATGGATCTCTTCGTAGGATCTCTTGACCCTTTTGAAGGAGTTCTTAGGCAAGTTGACCTTTGTCGTCGTCATCAGATGTGAGCCCTGGTCAAATGTGAGATCGTCAAGATTGACAATCTTTGGTGTTCTTACTGTGTTTGTCTTTCTTCTCTTGGACGGCTGTTCCACTGTGTCCTCCATGAGGTGTTTGTAGCCAGATTTGACCATCTCCTCATAAACCTTCGTCTTATCGTCAGCAGCAGCAAGTTTCAGGCCCCACGAGATGGTGGATCTGTTAGTAATCAGCAGCTGAATCAGGTCTGAGGATCCGTGGAGAAGCTCAAGGAGCCCCTGCTCAAAATCTTTGTCGTGGAGGTCGCTGAGCACGAGGTCCTGGACTTTAGAGGATATCTCCTGAAGCGATAGGGGGTCTAACTTGAGAAAAGAGCCAATGGTTCTCTGTAGATAGAGCGTGTCGATGTCCGCGACGTTGACCGCTGAAGCGGTGTGTGTGGCCTCCATCTTGATGACATCTTCACCAGCATCACCAGCACCAGCATCACCAGCACCAGCATCACCAGCATCAAAATCGTCTAGCCGTGGACCAACATCGTCGGAGCTATCGCTGTCTTCCTCTTCCTCGTCTTCCTCGTCGTCCTCGTCGTCGTCCAGGTCGATGGCAACCTCGTCATCCTGTTGTTTATCGTCATCGTAGTCGTCAATCCGGTTGCTGATCCTGACCGCCGTGGCGAAGTCGTTGTCGCTGATGTCCAGGCCCAGATCCCTGGCGATTGTCCTGTGCTTCGATATGTCTGTGAGGCTGTCGTCCTTCAGCGCCACCAACGCGATGTCCACAGCGGATAGAACCGTCTGGTGTGGAACATCGCTGCCCAGAAGCTGAGACATCCACACAACAAGCTCATTGTGGGCGTCGGTGCTGTGCTCGTTGCTTGGGATGTAGTGGAGATCACTCATCGTGGGGTCAAGTTGCAGATTTTTCTTATGTTTCGTCTTATTTTTGAGCTTTGTTACGACGCTCTGGGCAATTGTCTGTGTCTTAGCGCTCGAGCCCATCTCATCTTTGGACACTTTCCCCTTAAGAGAGGTGGGCATGGACAGCGCAGCGTCCCGCAGCGGGTCTTTCTGTCTCTCCTGGCGGATGACCTGGTTGGACATCTCCTCATACTTGTATTTGTCCATCCCGTGTGTCTTCTGCTGATGTCCTGTGTCTTATGCCGCTTTTGTCTTCTGTGTGTTTGTTTGTCTTGTGTATATGATGGGATATTGAAAATTCGCGATCAAAAGTTCGCGATCAAAAGCTTTTCCTCACTACATTACGCACCATACACATAGAAAGCACCGTAGATGCTTCGTTTATTCCACATGAGCCACAAGATCTCCCTCACTGCCAAGGAAGCCTGTGTCACTCAGATCATAAAGGACTTCTGCTCCCACTACAATGACATCCACAAGGGCAAACTCGAGGCCCGTATCACCGGTGGCTGGGTCCGCGATAAGCTGTTAGGCCAACAGTCCAACGATCTGGACATCGCTGTCAACGAGATGACTGGACAGCAATTCGCCACAGACCTGCTGGAGTATCTGAAAAGTAAAGGACACAGCGAGATGTCGGGAAACATCCACACGATCGAAAAGAACCCTGAAAAGTCCAAGCATCTTGAGACCGCGACTACGAGACTTTACGGTCTGGACATTGACTTTGTCAATCTTCGAAGCGAAGAGTACACAGAGGACTCAAGAATACCTCAGATAAGATTCGGTACGCCTGAAGAGGATGCCCTACGTCGAGATGCTACACTAAATGCTCTTTTCTACAACATCCAGAAGCAAACAGTTGAGGATTTTACCAATAGAGGCTTACAAGACTTGCAAAACGGTATATTGCGAACTCCACTTGACCCAATCAAGACATTTTTGGACGACCCGTTGCGTGTTCTAAGACTTATCAGGTTCTCTGCAAGATTCGGATTCACAATCGAAGATGAGACCTTCAAAGCTATGAAGATGAGGGAGGTGAAGGACGCACTCATCGAGAAGATCTCGAGAGAGAGAGTCGGTGTTGAG
Organism: Petasospora mississippiensis; assembly: GCA_030581715.1. Classification (NCBI taxonomy): domain Eukaryota; kingdom Fungi; phylum Ascomycota; class Saccharomycetes; order Phaffomycetales; family Wickerhamomycetaceae; genus Petasospora; species Petasospora mississippiensis. The sequence continues at coordinate 33,484 of JAKTVV010000010.1, read as the reverse complement.
ATTGGGAAGACCTTGGATTCCAACGCTGTTAAGGGGCTTGAACTGCTATCTTCAACTGGCCTTCTCAATGTTGTCTTCAATTATGGCAGTTTGGAGAAGGATATCAAGCAGTTCAACGATCCATATTTCCTTAAACAGTATGAAGATGTTGTTGAGCAGACAACATGGGAAAAAGTCTCCAAGATCCAGTCCATGGAGCTTACAGACCTGCCGGCTGTGGAAGAGGTGCTCAAAGAGCAGCCACGTCTGTTCTGGCTCTGTATTGTGCTCTCGCCATTGGCAAATGTCAAGGTCATCTTCAACAGTAAGAACAAACAAATGTTTGCAACAGAGGCTATCATACGTGAGGGGCTCAAGTTTAGCAAGAACGATGCTGACTTGGTTACCAAGATTCTCAGTACTATGGACGACTTTCAAAGTGTCATAGACACTCTTCCAGCTTATAAGAGATCGGAGCTTGGGTTCCTATTGAGAAACTATGACTCCAATTATAAGCTGGCTTTCGCTTTCAACCTTATCATCCATCATCTCCAGGACCCACAGATCCTAACCAAATACCACAGTCTATGGGATATCATCCATAGAGAACAATTGGATGAGGTTTACAAGCTCAAACCGATTGTTGATGGTAAGAAAGTGTCAAAATACTTGCAAATGAAGCCAGGTCCTTGGATGAAGCCGCTGACTAACAAAATCTTGGAATGGCAACTGGATAATCCTACTAAGACTGAACAGGAATGTCTTGATTTCGTTAAGGAGACTATGGAGTCGTAAGACTTATGTATATATGTCCTGTAAGGAGTCTTCTTCACGAGTCATAAGACATAAATGTACATGTAGATATACTACATCCTGTAATATATCCTCTCCACGATCATAAACATACATGTATATAGATATCCCGTAGGAACTTTCTTCACGGTTATACACGACTACAGATCCTGTAGGAAATCTTCCTCGCCAAATGCGCTGAAATCGAAGAACTCCGTCAACTCGTCACCATCAGAGACTCTCTCCTTGGTCAATGTCAGATCAGGATCAAAATCCATACCTAATGCCGGGCCCAGCGTACTGATACTCTTTTGGTTACGCAGGTGGCCACGCCCGGTTCTGTTTCTGGAGATATCTTCAAAGAACCCACCAAACTCATCAAGCGTAGGTGTTGGTATCGACTGCAATGGCCGTTGCTCCATCACCAAAGGTCTGATGCTTCTGGAGGGAGACGCCCTTGATGACGATCTGTGCATCGATGATAACGACGATATGGACTGGGTTCTCGACAGGTTTCTCGTGATGGAGTTCGTTGAGCTTGCTGTGTTTGCTCTTTTGCGACGGACTGCCTTCTCAAATGCCCTACAGGCGTCCTGTGTCTCCTCTTCTGAGGACTCAAACTCCTCCAGGGGACTCTCAGCCTCACGTTTCGGCGATGGAGACCTGTGTAATGAGTAGAGGTCTGTTGTTGATGACGTTGAGCTCAGAACTGCACGGCCATCAGACGATACTGTCATGATCAGCTGTGGGGTCGTGGTTCGTTTCAATTGTGGTTGTGGTTGTGGATGTACTAATGGGGAAGATGAACGGAGGTCTGGGGAGTCTAAAAGTTGTGGCTTAGTCTCTTGGGACGAGAGACGGAACAGACGTGAAAGACTGTGACGTTTTGTGACCTCGAATTCACTCGATGAGGCTGACGAAGAGGGCGTAGGCGACGAGCTCAGCTCCGGGACTGTGTCCTTCTTACGTGGCGACAGATCGACAAAGACAAACTGCTGCTGTTCGCCTGGCTTGTTCTTCGGTCTTCTGGAAGACTTTTTCGGAGAGAACTCCAAATTGGCATACTCTTTCTGCTCTTGCTGGATCTCGGACGACGTCTTGCTGTACTTCTTCAATCGCCATACTTTCTTGGTCGAGGGAGGCAGAGGATCACCGGAGGCCTTCATTCTTCCAGGGGGCTGTTTAGGGGGTGGACGAATCGGGAAAAGAGAGTACCGAACGTGGTGATGGAAGGGCCGTGATGAGCTGACGAATGAGTGGATAAGATGGAAAGGAGAGGATATTGGCCTGTTGTTTTCCTCTGAAAGTGCAGGGATGGAGGGTTGATATCAGAGCACCCGTTTTGGATATTTGGAGGGGAGGTGTTTATAGCAGATCTCCGAGCCGAGGAGACTGAGGAATGAATGTATGAGGGGATTCGATATTGGGAAGTAGAAGTCTCTTGACAGAATGAGGGTCTAGGGAATTGAAAGAGAGTGACAAAGTCTGTCTGCCCTTTTTTTTTCTGAACTGTTCTTTTCAAGGATACTGTGGTTATCGCTGGCGCCTGTCACCAGAGCGACGTGGAGAGGCTTCTTTTTTGTTAGTCTCGCCGAGTATGCTGTGGGGACTCGCGGGACTAGGGGGCTTTGTTCCCAGAGATATGGAGATCTCGGCTATATGACTGTTCTATATATGAGATAGTTATGATAATCGTATGTATTACATCCAATATGTAGTCCCATATAGAAATCGCACTACAGATCAGGCTTCTCCCTCCTCAATTCCTCAAACAAGGTTAAAATCCTAGACCCTAAACTCCCACAAACATTTTTCCAAAGTCTCGCTTGGCCCCTCGTACTCCTTTTTAAAAATTCCTTTTTTCGTCTAGTCCCCACAGTGCTAGAGACTAGCATAGGGCAAACGAAAAAAGCATTTGGGGCAAAAACTCAACAAACTTTTCAAGGTCAGCTGATTGGACTAGTTTATATATACATTTTTGTATATACATACTGTATAAACCTAATTTTTTGATATATAAATATGGTTATATACATATGGATAATTGTACATGAATATAGAGAAAATGTTTGTATATCATACGTAAATGAGAGGGAACACCAGTCTATATAACGCTGATATCTATATTTACCCCGGCTCTATGACCTTTCTTGATACAGTTGATATCATTTTCGCGCGCAATTATATTATTGAGAGCTCTCGACGCACAAACGCTTACTAGCTGAAGATCAATGTCTCGAATCGATCCCTGTTCTGATCCTCATAATGAAATGAGGCCGCTGAATATATACACATTTGTAGTCTCACAAGACCAATTTTGGGAATCGGCCGCGCGGCGACATAGTCATAAAGAGACTTCATATCACAGTGGCCTGTTTACCGCCGTAAAATATTGTGTCGAAAATAGACCACCTAACTTTCAGGCTGTATATGGTTCAATATGGAGTCTCGACTGCGATAAAAATCAAAGAACGAGCCCCTACGTTATGAATATTATGGTCTCATGAATAGACAGTCACGTGACTCAGTCCCGCGAAAGCCCCTCATGTTTGCAAAGATCAACACATACGCTTAGCTGAGGCCTTCAACCGTCTCAACGCCAAACAACACACACAAATGTCGTTCATTCGCCAGTTCACTGTATTTGCAGTGTTTCTAGCGCTCGTGCTGAACGTGTACATCTACACGTATCCTTCGCTAGACCCTCAGAACTGTTCCTGGTCGTATCAATATGAAGACCCGCCATTCTCCACACTCCCACCGTGGTTACAGAAAATCAGATCCGTGCCATATTTCGGTGATCTCCTGACACAGAATGTCTTCAAACCGGAATATAAGCAGCCAGAGGTTCCAGACATCAGGATCATGGCGTTTGGTGATCCGCAGATCAAGGGAAACTGGCCTTCTACCCCATACATCAAGCGACTTGATACCTTCGGTAACGACTATTACCTAGGCCACATCTACTCGGTGATGCAGAAGAGACTTAAGCCCACACATGTTGCTGTTTTGGGAGACTTGTTTTCCTCGCAATGGATCCTGGACTCAGAGTTCTACAACAGAACAAGACGCTACGTGACGAGACTGTACGACCAGCCAGACCAGCACAGACAGCACGTTATGGACGTTTGGAACAAGCACGAGAACGTTGATTGGCGGAAGTTCCTGGAGGAGAGAAAGGCCATGGACAAGAAGGACTTCCAGTTCGGCTACCAGGACGTGTATGATTGGACAACTTCCAACTATGAGAAACAGTTTGGTGATGCTCCGTTGTTCCTAAATGTTAGTGGAAACCACGACATTGGCTACTCTGGTGATGCAACATGGCAGCATATGGCACGCTACTTTGATCTGTTTGGCAAAGATAACTTCTGGATTGAGTATAACAGTGGTACTTCTCACGCTTACCGTATTGTTGTTTTAAACTCGCTATTGCTTGAAGGTCCAGCTCTGCAGCCAGAGTTCCTGGAGTACACCTGGGAGTTTCTCTACCAGCTATTTGAGAGAAAGTTCAAAGGTGCTACAATTCTCCTGACACATGTGCCGTTCTACAAAGAGGAAGGTCTGTGTGTTGATGGTCCGTACTTCGACTACTACAAAGAAGACGCCAGAGAACAGTACAAGATCGGTCTTCTCCGTTCCCAGAACCACTTGAGCCAGGAAACGACTCAGCGTGTGCTCTCATTGGTGTTTGACGATCAGCCAGGAATCATCCTCACCGGGCATGATCACGAGGGCTGTGTCTCCTACTACAACAAAAACAACACAGAGTGGTATGCTGCTAAGAGCAAGGTTGAGGATGTTGCGATCAAAGAGGTCACAGTTAGAGCCATGATGGGCGAATACGGTGGAAACACCGGTATCATGACTGGCCACTTCAACGCTGGAGTTGGGAAGTGGGAGTTCAAGTTCAATCTGTGTCCATTCATCGTCCAGCACGTTTGGTGGGCTACCAAAGTGACCACGATCATTGCCACTTTGTTGGTATCGACCGTCTTCACTTTGGGTTACTGATATATAGATCTACATCTGTAACAAAGTCATAACATGCAGTAGCCTATCATAGAGAGCTCTTTCATAGATAATGTATATACAGTTCTACACCTGTGTACAAAGTCATAACTTACATTACCCTGTCATCAAACCCGTTCATAGATCATAGCCTTTCATCTCAAGCAGTGTTATCCTCTGATTCCTCGAGGCACTGAATTCTGTCTTCCTCTTGATCCTTACAGCAGCGAGAACAAACTTCAAGAGTACCTTAATCGATGGCTTTCTCTTGGAGATGAGCTCATAATCAGGATATATACCAGCTTTTTGTAGTCTGTGGATATCCTCCTTGATGTGATTGTTTGTGGCCTGGATGGACTTCTTCATGAACTCATTCATGAACTTCAAGTCCTTCACCTGGTAGATCGCCTTGGTGTGTTTCATCTTGTACAAATCCAGCTTATTCTGAGTAGTCGTGAGCATCCGTGAAGAGCCAGAGTTGGCCTGGGAAACTGAGCCTTGCAGTTGACGATACTTATCAACGATCTTCTCAACTCTTCTTTGTAACGACTCATTCTCTTCCTCTAGCATAGAGCACTTCTCAGATAACTGGCGTCTTGTGGTTCTCAACTCAAGCTCAGTGCGTTGTCTCGACTTTAGCTCACCTCTCAAGTCAGCAATCTCATCAATTTCAGCTTTGGTTGGAACCATACGTTGAACCTCTCTTTTATAGTTCCGGAGTTTTTCAACCATTTCAACAAGCTTGGCCTCGAGATGATCATTGTCTTCTCTGAGCTCAATCTTCTGGTTCTCAAGTCTTGTCACCTTGGATTGTGTCTCCTTCAGGCTTAACAAAGCCTCAGTCAACTTCTCACTCAAATACTTGATTCTATCATTCTTCTCCGTTATCTTTCCGAGGAGCTCTGTCGATTGATCAAGTCTGTGCGACGCACCCATGGAAATGCCTTCATCTGTGGTTTTGTTTGATTTGAGTCTCTCGATCATCTTCTTCAATGAATCAACCTCCATCTTGTGTTGCTCTCTGAGATTATCGAGCTCGATTTGAAGCAGTTTGATCTGGCTCTCTTTAGAACCCTTGACTTTGATGAGCTCAAATTTCTCGTCATCAAGCTGTTGTAGTGTTGTCATCTTCAAGCTTCTCAACTCTTCCTTAGTTTTAGAGAGCTCCTTCTCCTTCTGCTCCACGAGTTGATCGTAACGATCAATATCCTTCTGATACTGAGATGAAAGTCTCTCCAAAGAGTGTTCCTTATCAGAGATCTCCATTTGGAGCTCATTGCATTTAGCAGTGAGTGATTTGACTTCCAACTTGGCATATGAGTCCTGATCTAGAGCCTTTGTCTGTTTCTCCTTCTCCAAGTCCTGATAAAGTTGTTCATTCTCAACGTTCAAATCTCTGACTTTCTCAGTCAATAGCTCAACTTCGTTCTTCCAGAGATCTTCTGTATTTGTTCTCTTAGACTTGGTTTGTTGGTTTATCTTTTTGAGCTCCTGGTAAGCCTTATAAGTTCTTTCATTCTCACGCTGGAGTTGATCCACTTTGATCTTGAGATGTTCCTTCTCTCTTCTCAAATCATCAACAATAGCTTCGGTACCATTGAACTCGTCAATTATCTGCTTCTGTTCAGATATGATGGATTTGGATTCTCTGAACTTGGATTGTAGTTTTTGGATTTGGTCCTCAAGATCAGCATTAATAGATTGAAGCCGTTGAATCTCAGATAAACTCCGCTCGCCAGTGGACCTGTTTGATAAGATACCCTCCATATTAGCAATCTCACTCTCCTTAGCACGTAAGTCAGCAATTAAACGCTCGCGTTCGAGTTTAACCTCACCAAAAGCGTCCTTGAGATGATTGATCTCCTTCTCCAACGTGTTGATCTCACGTTGTTGACGAGCCAGTTGGTCGTCCTTATCCTTAATGACAAGTCTGAGCTCTTCCATCTGTGATTCTGCGGCCTGGTCACGGTTAGATCTCTGCTGAATCTCACGGATCTGCGCTTGGAGCTGCTCAATCATGTCGTCCTTCTCGTCCAGCTGGTCGTTCTGTTGACGAATCTCGTGCTCCTTGTCCTCAAAATTGTTCTTTAAATCTTCAAGTCTCTCCTCTAGCTGTATTACGTACTTCTTAGACACCGGGCTTGACGATCTTTGTTTCTGGCTCTGGTGCTCAAGCTCGTCCTGTAAGTCCTGATTGAGGCTCTGGAGCTCTTTGATGGTGTCCTTGAGCTCTTCCTTCTCCTGAAGAGCACGTCGCAAGTCCTGGATCTCTTCCCGGAGTCTTCTGTTCTCGCCCTTGTACTTCTCAGAGTTGTCAGAGAGTGGCTGGGCCGGCTGTTGCTCTTTGATGGAGAGCTCACGGTTCAGCTGCGAAACCTCTTCTCTCATGAGGATAAGCTGCTCCTGGAGCCGTGAGTTCTCATCGTAGATGTACTGCTGCTCCTTGTTGGTAATGGCATTGAGGTACTTCGTCAACGAGGCAACTTTGACCTTCAAGTTGTAGTTCTCGCTCTTCAACCTGGAGATGTCCTCCTGCTGTTGTCTTACGGGGTTGGAGCCGTTGTTTAGCAAGTTCGCGTGGTGATTGTTGTGGGAAATATGTGCAACTGGCGAAGATGACTGGTGATGCTTCGAGGCAGAGTTGTTGATGGTGTCGTACTCGCTCTCGTCCATGAAAGAGGATCCCCCACGCAGTTTGTTCTCCAACGGGCTGTTGTGTAAGGGCTTTCTGTGTGCCTTATTGGTCAGAGAGTGGATCTCTGCGTCGGTCTTCTTCGGGTCACGTGTCCTGTGGCCAGAGCCGCGTGTGTTCTCGTCGCCAATTGGCGTGAACTCGAAAGTCTGTGTGCTTTTCTGGGGCTCACGGGGGGTCCCTATGAGCGGTTTGGATGTCCTGAACATTTAACACCACAAAGGAAGCGGGAGCAACGGGCTGGGCGTGGTTGTTGCGGAAATGGAAGCACAACGAGGAAAGTCCTGTAGGGAAAATTAATGTCTCTGGTAGCCAATAATCAGTCCAAAAGCTCTGAGAGAAAGCGCACAACCAGAGGCCTGAGAGAGAAAGCCTTTGTTTTTGTTTGTGTTTATGTTTGTTTACATTTCGGTTTTCGCGAAAAGTCGGAATATCTTCGCCAAACCCGGAATTCCGTGTAACCATGGCAACCAGTTACGGCCCGCGAATCCCGTTCAATCACCGACTCATTAAGGCCTTCACGGGAAACCATTTCCTCTCTTTTATTAGCCTTTACCCCATAATCCAACAATAAAAGCACCAAAAGATGAGTTCCGATAACAAGTCTCTGCTCACGCCCTACATCAAATCGCTGATGATGGACCCTCCGAACCTGAAACCCTCGGACCTCCAGTTCGTCATCAGGATGATCGTCCAGGGCCTCCCAACAGATATCCAAGTTGCCGCTTTCCTCACCGCTTTGAGGGTCAAAGGCCTCGATCACCATCCTGACTACATTGCCGCTGCTGCAAATGGTGTCCTGGAGTTTTCAGATATCATCAACGAGTCCGATGTGGACGGCGAGGGCTACGTTGACATCGTTGGAACCGGCGGTGACGGTCAAAACACTTTTAATGTCTCTACAAGTGCTGCTATTGTTGCTGCCGGAATGGGTGTCCAGGTGTGCAAACACGGTGGAAAGGCCTCGACTTCAGCTTCAGGCTCTGGTGATCTTTTATCCTCCCTGGGTATCGATCTGTCCAAGATCACCGCACAGACTGCACCATCTGTGCTTTCCAAGTCGAAGTTCTGCTTCCTCTTCGCCCCAAACTTCCACCCTGCGATGAAGAAAGTTGCGGCTATCAGAGCTGCTATTGGAATCCCAACTATCTTCAACATTCTGGGCCCACTGCTCAACCCAGCCCCGATCAGAGCGAGAATCATTGGTGTCAGCAGCGAAGAGCTCGGCCAGACTTTCGCAGAGGCCTTATTGATGCTGGACGAACAGAGAGGAAGAAGGGCCAAGTCCATGATCGTCTGGGGCAAGGTCGGCCTTGACGAGATTAGTCCAATCGGACTCACCAAGTGCTGGTTAGTGGATCCAACCACCAAGGACATTAGTGAATTCACTCTTGAGCCAAGCGATTTCGGAATCAAAGAACACCCACTGAAGGAGGTTGCCTCCGGAACGCCCCAGGAGAACGCAGATCTACTCATCAAGATCCTGGAGGGTGAACAGCAGGAAGGAGACCCGATCTTTGACTACATTGTACTAAATGCTGCTGCACTCGCAGTGGTGAGTGGTGCAGCCAAAGACTGGAAAGATGGTAAGAGGGTCGCCATCAAAAGCATCCAATCAGGAGCAGCTCTCGAGGCATTGAAGAGCTTGAGACAGGCTGCTCCACTCTGATGTATATATAGACAAATCTGGCACGACATAGAGACAAAAATTCATACAAACACAAAAATGCGTATAAATAGACGTGGTCACGTGAAAACGGCCGGACACCATAAGGCTTACGCCCGGACACCACGTGCTTTATTCCGCTTAGCGGACGTTCCAGTGGGAATTTTAAAAATCTGAAAGGACTTTTGTATGTGAAACAGCCTCTCAACTCTCCATTCCACCAATTAAATCACTCAAAACTGCTATTCTAACGCCCTTTTCAACCACATCCAGCACAAACCGCACCGCGTCGTTCGCGAAACGCGTCCCAGATCATGCACAAAAAAGGCCACGAAACCAGGCCTTCGCAACCGTCAACAAACACTCAAACCACCAAACAAAGCAGCCACAACGCATAATGCTCCGCAGTATTCTTCTTTGTCTGCTCGTCACACTTGCAGCCGCCCACAACGTCCTTCTCCCGGCCAACGGCAAGGCATGCTTCTTTGAGGACATCAAGAAGAACGACGAGCTTGCTGTGTCCTTCCAGTTTGGCAACAGGGACGCCCGTTCGTCAGAGCAGCTCAAGGGCGACTTCTGGGTCCAGTCGCCTTCCGGAAGGGTCGTGGAGAAGAAGACCGACGTCTCCCACGGCGATATCTCCGTCAAGGCCCTCGAAAAGGGCAAATACACCTACTGTTTCTCCAACGAGCAGTCCTCCATCGACACAAAGGACGTCTCCTTCAACATCCATGGTGTGGTTTACGTTGATCTCAACGATCCAAACTCTGAGACCCTCGACGGTGCTGTGAGAAGACTCTCTGTGCTCACCACGGAGGTTAAGAACGAGCAGAGCTACATTGTTGTGCGTGAAAGAACGCATCGAAACACAGCAGAGAGCACAAACTCGCGTGTTAAATGGTGGTCCATCTTCCAGTTGCTCATTGTGGGTGCGAACTCCGTGTTCCAAATCTACTACTTGAAAAGGTTCTTTGAGGTGAAGACCATTGTGTGATGTACAGAAGGGTCACAATATGAGTTATCTATGTGCTTCTACAATAGTAATGTTTGTAGATGCCGTAATAATGCTACGCACTAAGTTTGTGTTTTTACGATACCATATCCATTGGTACATATTGAACAATGAACAATGTGTACCAATTGAACAGTGTGTGCATTTTACATCAAGCTATGTTTGTACTATATTATAATTATCATGATACTTGTAGATTTTGAGGTTTCTAGACAACGACATAATGTTGCAATTTCAAAATTACCATCAATACCATCTAAAATACCAGCAAATCAATCTCACGAATCTTTATCTAATATATATATTTACTTCAACAAATTTAATATTATGTATAGATATCTCCACATTGTGTGGTGTGCAGAATGACCACAGTTATCTATGCGCTATGCTTGTGCATTAATGATGGTTGTAGTGCTACGTACTGATGATTGCAGTACTAAAACGTAGCAATTCAACAATATTCACCTACTTCAACAATGGGTACATGTTTCAACAATTGTACCAGTTACAGATTGTGCTATGCTGTAGCCTTATACGATGCCATGCTCATAAGTACCTACTTCACCATATGAGCTTTTACCCTACAAATGTCATACTTCAACCTTTTTTTGTGCTGGGTAGCTGTTATATTTCTACCATTTGTACTTGTAGTGTTAAGAGGATGCCATAATTCAGGCATACTTAAACCCTTTTAATGCTAAGATGTTAGACTTCATCGTTCTTCAACCATGCTTATATGTTTGAGGATTCCATACTCATTTGTACGTAGTTCAACAGTGTGTGCAGAATTCGACCATGCAAGTAGTAGATATTATACTTCATATGTACTTATAGTGCTGTGTATATCCTATGCTTTAGAAGTACTTGGAGTGCAGTGTTGTGTACTCCCATCTCTATCAAAGGTTCGCCAGCTCCAGCTCCTCCTCACGGGTCAACATCCGCTCGTCGCCATCTTCATCAACACCACCAAGCTTATCGGCCTGGTGTTTCTGTTCATTCTGGAACGACTGAAGCTGTGCCAGGTCCCAGATCGACACTCCCTCCTGGTCCTTTGGGTCCGTAGGCTGGGCCATTGTTCTCAGGAACTGCTTAGCATTGGCAATAGCCATATCCGTGGACATGTTAGTGTCAGCGTCGCTCAGCCCTTGAGCGATCCACTTAGGCAGCTGTCCCTTCTTTCTGGCAAATCTTCTGTCAGCCAGAACCATCACACCGTAGTCGTCCTTACCACGGAGGACTCTCCCCAGACACTGAGCAGCGTGTCTCATGGCGTCGAAGGAGAGGAAGTCGTTCTCCCTGATCTGGTAGTGATCTCTCAGGAACTCCAAGCGTGCTTTCAGGATACGTGACTCTGTATACTGGAACGGAATACCAATCATGAGCACAGTACGGCCGTACTGGTGGTCGAAATCGATACCTTCAGACACTTTACCACGGGCAACGGAGAGCAAAACTGCACCACGACCATTGGAACAGGCTGTTCTGTAAGTTTCCAGTGCCAGAGAGGTCTCCTGGGCATCAGGAGTCTCCACCAGGATCAGTTTGTACTTCCAGACCTCGTCCAGTATGCCCATGTTCTGCCACATCGAGATGATGGACTCCATGTAGAGGTAAGACGGGAAGAAGACCACCATTCCGTCCGGGGTGATCTTGGCAAACTCGATCAGCAGAGAGCCATAGTTTCTCACGATACTCGGGTCGTTTCTGATCTCAAACCTGGAGGAGATGGCCACCTGGTCTGAGCCCTTGGTGACAATCATCGGCAGGAAGGACTTCTTCGCCAACGTCATCGTATAGGACTCCTGGATCACGGTGGTGAAGTTCAGCATTCTCGGATACATATCCAGTGGTGAGATCGTACCAGAGGTGATGACAACAGCATGGAACTTTTCAAATATGGGCTTGATGGCGATCGAAGCGTCCAGACAAGTGAATCTGAGGATTGGGTTGGGAACCGTGGCTCCTTCTGTCTCGTAGGGCTCCAGAATCAGCTGAAATCCCTGCTCATAGGTCGAAATCAACGTCGCAAACGTGGCAACGTCTTTCAGGGCTGCGTACTCTTCAACATCTGTGATCTCCAGGGTCCTTACCAGCAACGATAGTCTCTCAGAGCAGAACCGCAACGGCTTCCTCTCGATGAAGGTCAGCTGCTTCAGGTGCTGTAGGAACGAGACTGGCGTCTCTGAGATCACGTGGAGGACTTTCATTCTGGTCTTCAGGTACTCTATGAACCTCTTCATGAAAGCAACAAAGTGCTCAGCTCGTCTGATGTTGCCTGGAATCGCCTCTTTCAGCAGGTCTTCCGACAACACCGGGGTCTCCATCATCTCTCTATCGTTGTTGATGATCTCAGACGCCGTCAGGCCCTGAACCAGCTTGTCGTACTCGTCCTGGAGCTTCTTAGCGTCAGTCTTCTTGACATCCTCGATCCTTCTGTTCAGCGTCGTGGTACCCCTTGAGGCCTTCTTCAGCATGTCGCTGGTGATGTCGATGGACAGAGACTCAATGCACACGTTATCAATATTGTGGGCCTCGTCAAAGATGATTATCGAGTCCTTCGACAGCTCCTTTGAGACCCTTTCGGAGATCTTAGGGTCCAATAGATAATGGTACGAGTAGATGATGATGTTGCAGAACGGGATCATACGGCGAACAGTGAAGTACGGACAAGTCTTCTGCTCTTTGCAATAGCTTGTGAGCTGCTCAAACGAGTAAACACCAGGAGGCACCAGGTTGTCAGGTTCCATCTCATACAGATTCTCGTGAAAATCACACAGCTGAGCACTCTCATCACCAGCCTTCAGCTTCTCCTTGGACAGCCCATTGGTCAGTCTTCGGCACTTCTCATCAACTATAGACCCGCTCTTCTCTTTGTTGACACTCGGATTAAGGCACAGGTTCTTTCTCGAGGTCAGTCCCAGTCCCCGGAAGTCCTCAACATAGCCCAACTCCTTGGCCCTGTACTCCATGAGATTGTGTAGCTCGATCAGCGCCTTTTCGATCTCTGACATTGTACGGGAACAGTACACAATCTTACGGCGCTCTGGATAGTGCATCTGGTACGCCACCGTTAAGGAGAGCAACGACACAGTCTTTCCTGTTCCCGAAGGCATCTCTAAGATACTGTTGCCTCCAACGTCCAACGTTTTCTTGATATCGGACATGTAGGCATATTGTTCCGGGTAGATACGTGGATAAGGGAACAGAACGGGCAGATCATCGATGTAGAACTTCATGGTGTGCTTTCTGTGGATGTGATGCTATGGATATGGTGATATGGATGCGTGTAGTTTGCAGTGTGAAGAGGAACAGACCAATTGATCCCTGCCTGGTGTTCCTGATCAATGGTGTAGTCTTGTTTGTGATGATGTCGAAATTTCGCCTCCATCAACACTTTCGCGCAGACCGAAAGTTGATTGCTTCTACAGACTAAATATAATTGTGCAATAGTGCCTGTGCAATGTATATCTAAGATATAAGGAGGTCCAATGTATACACGGTGTACATATTGTGCTACATTGAGAATATATCAAAGAGACCTTGAATCATGTGTTCAAAATACACCGAGACTGTATATTGCGCCAAATAACTGTGCAATGTATAAAGACTATGCAAGGGACATATATTTCAATATATACAACGACATATTGCACTATATCAAGAAGATATGAAAAGGGACTCTATATTGTACAATATTTAGTCCAATAGTCTACATCGCACCTACAAGTATTAACAAACAATGGATGCACTCTAATTAGAAATACCATGCAACTGTACAAAAGCCCAATATTCCCAACCAAATAAGACAAACAGAATCATTTGGCCTTAATATGTGTGTATGTGTGTCTTTTCAATCATCATTAACCATCACAAACCGAAAGACTTATTTTCTTCTGAAAGAGGAACCCTCGGTCAATCTAGCCTTACCACCGGTTGGCTGGGTCAAGACAGTAGCACAAGAGTCACAAGTGACAGCGGTTTGAGCGTGGGAGAAGACAGTGGTGATGTTAAGACAACCTGGGCACTTGACGTCCATGAAGAAGGATCTTGGAGCCTGGACAAGAGTCTTAAGCTTGTGCTTCTTGGCCTCAGAGGCAGCAGATGGGTGCAACAAATCCTGAACCAAAACCTGTGTTAATTTGTTAGTAAAGTGGCCTTGGTTATATCAATAGAGAAATATTTAGGTGCATTTGTATCGAATGATTGATCGACACCAAAACAGATGTTTCCGTATTCAAAGAACCATCCGGACATCGGGGTTTGCATGATGGGGTCAATCAAGAGTCAAGTATCATTTCCATGTGGTTTAAACCGACCGTACTTCACTCTGAGTTCTCTTTTTCTTGAATTCTCTGTTCTTGGGCGGTTTGTACCTTTAGGCGGTTCTCGAGGACATGACGTGACACGTGACGGTCGGATGTGAGAATATACGGTTCTATCTTCGTTCGGTGTGATACTGTTCTGGCCGTGTTCCTCCTTGTGTCGATTATTCGTGAAGCTTTTGCCCTTGCGATGGGATCTTAGAATATCTCTAAAAATGCTCGGTTTTCGTCGCTTTCTGCTCAGATTTTGATATATGTGATGACTTCATTCGATACAAGTGCTTCTAGTATATTTTTCCGTGGTAATTTGGACGTACCATCTTGTTTCTGTACTTTGTGATACCCTATTGAAAAGTATATGTACACGGCTTCAACCACAAAGTGGCCAATTTTTCACTTCTTTTTTTCGCGCCGCCCGGCGGTCGCCGAAGAGGGAAATTCAAAAAATATCACCAAATAAGAAGTCTTCCCTATTGGGGCCATATTTAGCGGTACGGGCGGTGTGTCGCGAAAATTACCTATTTCTATTCCGGTGGCGTGTTGCCCTCGGTGCTTCTGCGAGAAAAAGAAGCAGTCACATGTGGTGTCTGGGTGTTTACGCCGTTCCCGTGTATAACTGTTCTTGCGGTATTTTTTCCTATTGATTTAATGTATTTGCTATATAGCATATTTGGACAGGCCACTTGAGTATATAGTGCTATCAACTACGGTGTCATTGAGTAACGTCACTCAGCAATGCGCCGATAAATACGCGTGTCTGCACCCCTGAATCAGGGAAGCTCTGGGGAAACCTTGCATGAAGCGTCAACATGCTCTTTAGTACTATTATACCAGATTTTATAAAAGAATAATAAGCGTTTGGATTGAATCATATATGAAATCAGGGACAGCAGACACTCTCCGATCTTAGACAACGACAAATAATGATGGAAACATCACGATATTCGAAATGAAGACACAACCACACCGTATCCCTCTCCGCAAAAGTCAAACATCCACTACAACACTTCAAACCTCCACCGTAGACTCCAAAGCGCAATGGTTAAAGTCCAACTCTCGAGATGTGCACCCCTCGTTTCTACCCCACAAAAAAGTGGGATCGAAACTCAGAGTGATACCCAAAAAGAGAAAAGTATAGTGTTTTATCTAAGAGCTGATTGTTTATTACAGAATCAAAAGGGATAGTCATGACAGAACGGAAGTAAAAGCAAATTGATCTTGTGGTTGAGGGGAGAGGTGGGATGTATGTGTAATCTTCTTTTCCTTTTCTGTTCTTGTGATGAGTTGATTCATTATCGTCGTCGTTGTGGTCATCGTCGTGTTATAGGCAAGTATAGCAACTGTGTCTAAATCTTCCTAAGTCCTTCGTAAAGCAAGTTCGAAAAAAGAGCCAAGTATAAGAGTAGAGGGAGAAAAAAGAGAGAGAAACAGAAGGTTCCAATAAAGTAATAGCACTTCAATTTGTAGTATACAGTGTGCAAAACAAAAGTTGTAAACAACCAGTGTACAGCAGCAGTTTGATGGGGGAATAAGGTGGAGATGTGTGTGAGGGATGGTGGGTGAAAAGAGTTATCAACAAGAAAACAAAACCAAGAACATGGGCTGGGAAAAACACAAGTTTTAAGAAGAAACACGAAAAGTCATAAAGGACATGGGCAAAACGGGGCATCTCATTCACTTCGTAGGCTTCTTCTGCTTTCTTGGTGGAGTCATGCTTCTGTTCTGACCAACAGCGTTGTAGTTGTACTTTGGTTTCTTCTCAGCAGGTTTCAAAATCTGGAAAGAACACAACAAACTCTCATCAACACTCATCATAGCACCCGCGTTATCGAATTCACCACAGTAGTTAGGGGCACTGAACAACGTCACCAGCTGTCTCTTGCTGAAGAACTCGTAACCGTCCTCCACAACTTGATGTGCTCTGCAGATCAAGTCCATATCATGCTTTTGAAGGAATCTTGAAACGACATCTGGACCAAATGTGAAAGAAACACCACGATCATTCTCACTCCATCCTGTGATATCCTTGTCTGGGTCTGACCAAAGCAAATCACAGAGTAAACCGACGTCTGGGATATCAGTTGGTCTCATGACACGTCTAATCTGCTCCATGGAGTTTAGATCTGGAGACAAACCACCGTGCATGGTGAAGATCTTCTCGTCAATGATGGCGGCAATAGGCAAACAGTTGAAACAATCTGTGAAGGTCTTCCAAAGTTTGATGTTGTACCTTCTTTTACACTCGTCGTAGAAGCCGTAGATTCTGTTGATGGAGGCGCACTCGTGGTTACCTCTGAGGATGAAGAAGTTCTCTGGATACTTGATCTTGTACGCCAATAATAGACAGATGGTCTCGAGGGACTGCTTACCTCTGTCAACGTAGTCACCGAGGAAAAGGTAGTTGGACTCTGGCGGGAACCCACCATACTCGAACAATCGTAAGAGGTCGTAGTACTGGCCGTGGATGTCACCACAAATCTTGATTGGCGCCTCGAGCTCGAGCAAGATAGGCTGCTGGATGAAGATCTCACGCGCCTTCTTGCAGAGGAAGCGGATCTCAAACTCCTCTAGCTGTACCTGCTGTCCCGGGCGGGAGCCTCTCACCTCGAGGAGTCTGTCCACGATGGAGTCGAGGTCGGCTTCTGGTTCTTCGGCCATTGTGTGTTGTGCTGTGATTGTGATTGTGATTGTTGTTGTTGTTGTTGTTGTTGTTGTTTCAGCTGGG
Organism: Petasospora mississippiensis; assembly: GCA_030581715.1. Classification (NCBI taxonomy): domain Eukaryota; kingdom Fungi; phylum Ascomycota; class Saccharomycetes; order Phaffomycetales; family Wickerhamomycetaceae; genus Petasospora; species Petasospora mississippiensis. The sequence goes on along the minus strand of JAKTVV010000010.1, from coordinate 16,285 downwards.
CCTGTCTAACAAGGGGCGTCACTGAAAGCGGAAACGGGCTGCGTGTCGGGGCTCTGAGACGGTTCCTACAACGGCGAAAGCAAAGGGATCACCACTCGAGCTGTTTTGGCTAGGCGGCTGTAACTGTTGTTGTTGTTGCGTCGTTCGTGGTGGCGCGGTGTTTGCTGGCTGTGCTTTTCGGGCGGCTTTCCGGTGGGCGGCTAGCGGGTGGCGTGTATAGAAACTGCGGGGGTTAGGGCTCCGTCACGTGCTCTATATAGGGGCTGGAGCTGTTGGATATGGCACAAACAGAGGGCGGTGGGGCACTGGCGGGTGCTTAGCAGGGAAAGGGGCGGGGGCTCTCTCTGGATAGCGTGGAGCTTTTTTGTTTGGTGGCTCAAATTCCAAAGGGGGGGCAACGTTTTTTTGGGCGCCCACTTTTTTTTTTTGGGCAGCCCATTCACGAAAACGGGAGTAAAGGTTACCCGGCCTTAGGCCACATCCGGCAATGCCCCACAGTACAGAAGACGATAAGCTGTGAAGAATAGGCCAGGGCGCGTAGCTGGGCAGCTAAAGAGTTGATCCAAGCATACACGCATGCTGAAGTAGCATCAGAACTAAAGATCATACACACGTACTAAAGAAGCATACACGAAAAGACGTCGTGATCTAAGCACACCGTACATCTCTACACCCAACGCCAGATGACACCCTTCAAAAACCACTATCATCTGCGCAGAGTCGCTGACACAAGCACACAGCCATGTGCCTTCTGCTACAAGCCCACAACTTCCGTCCTCATAACATCAGACGGCAAGAGCGACTTCTTCTACACGTGCGATCTCCATCTCAAGGATGCCTCCTTTGCGGTCCCAATCCACGACCAGGACTATCTCGATGCCCAAGCCAAGAAAGAGGCCTTGGACAAGGAGATAGCAGCTCTGAAGAGAAGGTGGGACGAGAAAAATAGATATTCAGGCTGGGAAAAGCTAGTGAGCTATGCCAAATGGGGGAAATCCAGCTCAGAGTCTAAGAGCGACGATGAGGATGAGCCAAAGACGCCTGAAGAGAAGGAGAAAGCAGATAAGAAGAAGCTCAGAGAGCTCAGTACTGAGTCTCTTGGGTTCGATAAAGTGCTGAGTAGACCACCGAGAGTGTTTGAACTCAACAAAGATATTTACAGGATCAGATTGGAGAAGAAGAAACCGAAACCACAGGTGGATACAACTGGTGTCAAGGATCTCTCCATGTTCCCCTCGGTTCCAAGCAAGCCCTTAGACTGAATCATTGCATATAGATAGACGACTAATGATACATTAATGTAGATCAAACACCATAATGAAGCAGTACAAACGTGCTACGATAATCCTCCATGCCAGGTATAACACATAACACATAACACATAAACAAACGGTCCATAGCTAACAAAATTCATATCACATTTGAACATCAGTCTCACCTTCATTCGTACTTTTTCCTTGTTCATCGCCAAACACTTTCAAAATCTCTTCAAAATAGCCTTCATCCTCACCAAAGTCAACATCCAATTGATCATCTAGCTTATGTGTCTGTCCCTCGTGATCAAACACAGTGCTTCCGGTATCGGTACTCATCACATCAACGACGCACATATCCTCTCTGACAGGTGCCATCTCATCACCTTCATCCAGATCTGGGTTTGTAATACGCAGTTTTGATCTCCTCTTACTAGACACCAGGACCTGGACATCCCGCTCCCCTAAAAAGTCATCAATCTTCTGTTCTTCATCATCCATTAATGTTCCGAGACTGTGTCTAGATCTATTCTGTGATGAATAGATTGGGGATAGCTTATCTTGACGATCTGCATAGTCTTCAGGATTGGCAAAGGGGCCCGAAGTTCTCGTTACCAATGACGGTGATATTGAAGAGCGTTGCTTGTGTATGTTCTTCAAAAATGGTAAACCAGATTGGAAACTATCATTTGGCTGCTGAACCGGTGTTGTCCCTTCAAATGCATCGGTTGAATGAGGACGCTGCGTTGGTGTGGTTGTCAGTTTCCTTGTGAACTCATCCCTTTTGGCAGACCATGACGTTATGCTCGCTTGGTCGAATGACATCGCCTTAAAGTATTCCTCAGAGTACTCTGTGGATGTTGTGGAAGAGGAATCGTCGTCACCTGAACGCTTGAAGCATCTCAGCCACAAAATGTATAAAGCAGCGGAAATGATGGTGAGAGATACGATTGGAACCACTGTGGCGATAATGATTATGCTATTATCTTGATGGGTATGATGGGTGTTTGATGTGGTGGAAGCAATGACTGAAGAGCTAGAATCAGTGGATGCAGTACTTGTAGAATGTGTTGAACTTGAAACCGCTACCAATGACGACAATTGTGAAGCTGAGGAGTGAAAGCTTGATGAAGAAGAAGTTTCACTTACAGAAGAGCTCGTGTGATCTGAATTTGAAGAGTAAACGCCCGATGAACTCAAAGTGATCGAGTCCATGGAAGAAAATCTGTCAACATCGTACAAATTCAGCACATAACCGGACCCATCCCTCTTAGAGCCACTTGACTCACCAACAGACACCAGCACACCATCAACAATAACAGCACCGAGACAGCTCTTGACCTCGAAATCACCCTCCCCAGTCATGTTCTGCCACTTCCAATCATCAGTCATGTTCAAAGTCAACACATAAGGGCTGGCCCAGCTATCACCTAGAAGACCACCAACAACAACAATACTCTGTACATCATCATCGTCATCACCAAACACAGGGAGAACTAGTGGATTCACACGAGAGTTCACATTGAAATCTGCCTGAGTTACTGTTTTGAAAGTCCATGATCCATACTCCCATACGGCTATTTGGAACATACTAACCCATCCACTCGAAGCCTTACCTCCAATCAAGATGTTCGACTTAGCTCTCTTGTCAAGAATAGCGTTATTGGCACCGTAGAACGATGTTGGTGCTACAGAGTTCATCACAGATTGTAGTGTCTTCTTTGATGGGTTGAACTCCAATAATCGATTCGTAATCGATGATCCCTGGCGACCTCCATATATGTATATCACTTCGAGATCTGTATCCGAATCGTACGAGGTCATGATCGTCGAGTCGTTATAGAACTTTGTTGTGCTGTTGGTGAGTGTTGTATCGTAATCAAAAGTCTCCCAATCGTTCTCGTCATCGTTGAACTCGGATATCAGGAGTTGTTGATCGGAGGAGTCTTGGTGGAAAGCAAATAGCTTCCCATTAGCTAATGCAAGGGAGTAGTTTCCCATTGTCGACGGCGTTGTGATGAGTGAGCTGGAACTTATCAGCTGACCTGATGTGAAGACTTCATCTGTGAAGTCGAGTTGTATAAGATCATCAGTCGAAAGCTTGAGATAGGCTTTGTTCGTGCTTGGAGATATAAGTGTGTCCCACTGTGCTCGTCCCAAAGAGAATAAAGGTAGGAGTTTGAACCAAAACATGATCCCGTTGCTATGGTAAAGATCAAACCTTCCTATACCAAAGAATGTGTCTGATCCCGCAAAAACCATATGGGGGCTTTGTTTTTTTTCGGAGACGCAGGGGAAGATCGGGAAACCCCCAACTTCCTATGCGGGTCGGAAAGTAAACACAGCTTCCCGATGCGGAAATTGGCACGCCACGGAATGACAGCTGTAACGAGCGAAAAAAGAAGTACTCAGTCACGTGATAATTGTGTTGCCCTAACCAGTCTCACCCTCTTTAGCCTTTAATCACATCAAGACAATTCCGTAGCAGAGTGGTGTTTTGGGGATGGAATGTGTGTGTTGTTGGTTGGAATACACGTGTTAAAGTGGCTTGGACAGCTGTTTTCCCCAGTTGATAAGCCCACTGGCCTAGACTCCTTCTGTGTGGTAGTTTGCTTGCTTGTAGCCATTGTCAACGGCCTGTGGAGATTGCTGTTTCAGTCCTCTTAGACTATATCGCCAGGATCGTTGTAGTAGGATGAAAATTCTTCACCTTCAGCAAGAACAGCCTTTTTCTCATACCAGCAGACCACATACCGTAAATCTCCGCTCAAAGAGCATTCCGGGCACATAAGAATAACCCCAGAGTTTTGCAGTCACTTCCTGTCAGGATCGTCGCGGAGAAATTCACATACGTCAAAAAGAGTCATCATCTCCACACCTGCTAATCGCCTACAATCTTCAACAAAAAAAGGGCAACACCACCTTTTTCCCTCTTTTTTCATCTTTAAACTACTTCCCACAGCGGCTCTCCATGGACTCGACAATGGCCACCAGTAACCGCTCGCAGTGGTTGCCGCCGAAGTCCTCTCTGTCGCCCGCAGAGGTGTTTGCCGCCGAAGCCACGCCCAGGGACTTCCTCACGGCTTCTGTGAAAGAGCAGCCACGGCGGATATCACGAGTTAGCGAGATTCTTCACAGTTCAGTCGATTACCAGTCGCCCCCTCAATCGCCTTTTTCATCGACGGATTCGCTGGCGTCCCTTGTGGAGCGCCAGCAGCAGAACAAGATCAGCCATCCTCAGCATCAAAAGACGCTTTTCCAGCCGTCGCAAAGGAGAGCCACTACAACACATATCGCTGACCCAGGGAGACGCTCCTCAACTGCTTCTCTCAGGGCGGTTCTCCAGGGACACCAGATGAAGAAGCGCTCCAGCGACGGCTCCAGCTCCAGCACGATTCCGGTGGTGGCTTCCCCGCTGGCACTCCAATCACGGTCATCATCGTCCCGCAGACTCCATCCACACCATAACCCGCACCATGTCCACTCGTCCCCCTCTGTTAAAGAGTCCAATACCGTCTCCCTTGGCTACGATCCTGTCTCCCGCAAGAAGTTGCTCAACTCCTACGAGATCATCAAGGAAATCGGTCGCGGAGAGCACGGCAAGGTCAAACTTGCCAAACACATCGAGACGGACGAGCTTGTCGCCATCAAGATCGTTGACCGTAAAGGCCCTCGTTCCCGGATCCTAAAACCACCTGGCTCTTCATCAGCTGCAAACTCTCATGAGGAGAAGATCAGACGCGAGATTGCCATCATGAAGAAAATTAACCATCCAAACGTTGTTCAATTGATCGAGGTGATGGATGACGCAAACTCTAGAAAGATCTACTTGGTGCTAGAGTACTTGGAAAAGGGTGAAGTCAAATGGCAGAAGGCCAAAGACGTCCCAATGATGACTTTGCAAGAGAGTATGAAGGTTTTCAGAGACGTTGTCCTCGGTTTGGAGTATTTGCACTATCAAGGGATCATCCATAGAGACATAAAACCTGCCAATCTCCTCATTGCCCGTGATGGTTCAGTCAAGATATCTGATTTTGGTGTATCGTTTGCATCCTCCTTGAAAAGTGGAGAACAGGATGATTATGATCTGGCTAAAACGGCAGGTACGCCTGCTTTCCTTGCTCCAGAATTGTGTCAACCGCTTGATGATCTTGAAGATTCTCATCCTAAGATCAATTACAAAATCGACATTTGGGCTTTAGGTGTTACACTCTATTGTTTCTTGTTCGGTAAGTTGCCGTTTTGGGCTACAAATGAGTTTGAGTTGTTTGATGTTATTTACCGCAAGAAATTGGAATTTCCCCAAGAGTTCCCACAGGAGTTTTCGGAACAGGATAAATCCAACGCAATAGACTTGTTGACCAAGATCTTGGATAAAGACCCAAAACGAAGACTCAGATTGAAGGAGATCAAGAGGCATCCATTAACTCTTAGAGACTTGTCCGAAGAAGAGATTCGAGCATACACTGAGGAGCAACAATCATGCCAATGCAAGATCGATGTATCACATGAAGAAGTCAACGTTGCTGTCACAGGATTGGGTAGCAAGCTCCGTAAAGGATTTGCTAAAGCTCTGAAATTTGCAGGTTTCCAAAAGAGAGCTTCAGATATCACAACTGCTCCATCATCACCAACAATTGAAGCAACACGTACTTTGACAACGGCATCATCAACTCTGGATGATACGCTGGGTCATCGCCGTGTCAAATCTGGGGATATCCAAGTTGAAACACATGCGAACGTTGAAGGCGATTTATTCCTCAATACTGGCTCTGCTTTAAATTCTCTATGTAACATCTTCAACGTTGACGATAAACGCAGATCAAGCCTCTCGCTGAACACACATGGTATGTCATCACCAACCACTTCAAATGATTCATCCTTATCGAGAGGCACAAAACTAGTTTCTCTTCCTGTTAATGCCAGTTTTGCCTCTTTGGATTCAGTCTACTTGGACAACTTTGCTCCAAGTTATGCTTATACCAGTGTTGCCGATGCCAGAGGACCACCTCCTCAGTCCAGAGATGTTTTCTCCAAGATGAGTAGTTTTGAACTGAATAAGACTACAAGAAAGAAGTCGGACGATGCTGTTGCCCCACATTCGAAAAGTAAATTTCTACTGTGTGGTGAGGATGAAGATGACGAGGACGACGAGGACGATGAACATGAAGATGATTGTGAAGATACCACCGATCGTTCAGAGGTCTCCGTTCCTTCCTATCTGGTTCAGGATCTTGGTGGTAATATACCAGAGTTCAAGCTGAACTCAAGGCCTTCGATCTCCAGACCATCTGATTTGCCAACTCGTGGAGCCCCGAAGTACAGCTTCTTCGAGACTTCTGATGATGATGATGATGATGATGATGATGATGATAACCTTGATCCCATCGATCATTCAGGACCAGAAGTGATATTCGCCGAGTCTTCAGATGATGACACAACACCAACTATACAATCTCGTTTCCCAACTTTCCATCATCCACTGAGTCGTCATTCTTCTGCTGATCCACCACCTCCTATTCAAGAGGAAGAGTCTGATTCGGATGATGGAGAACTGACACTTTCGTTCAATAATACCCGATCCCGTCAAAACACATTCACTACGACATTTTACAATGACCCAACCCATACTAAAAGAATTGACCGTGTTTCCTCACCACTGTCCCATAATGCCCCAAAGACCCCCATAGCGAGCTCCAACGCCCATCTTATAGCTCAGCAACATCCATTAACACAGCAGTACTCCAACCATTACAACAGGGTCCATCCCTCGGTCCCATATCATGCTGCAGTAGATACGAGAAAAAGAAGCAACAGTATCACAGTTGGTTTGTTGAAGAGTCCAAGCCCTGCATTGGGGGAATGATTTCATAGAGGAACATCGAGTCTACAAGAGATGATTACGAACGCATATTTGATGAACGAATTGAAAAATCTGATGTTTGATACGCTTAGCAGCGCACGTATTCAGCAGTTTATCACACGCATATAAATTGACTGAAATGTAGCACACAAAACTTTGTTTATTAGCTCATTGTTCATGATTTGGTGTGAAACCGGCTTCCCCGGTTGTCTAAAAAGGCAACTTTCCTGATTTGGATATATTGTCTTATTCGCGACCCACCCTAACATCAACAAGGCTTGTAGAGCAAGAGAGCCAACTCTTCCGATTTTTTTTTGAAGAGTGTTTGATCCTTCTTCGACTCTCAAACAGCCAAGCTTCCCTCCCAGTATCAACAACAGTGACATGGTGAGGTCCCTGGTACACGCGACGCGTCGTTTGGATCTACGAAGACCTCGCGTCCTCGTCGCTTTGACAACGGCCATTCTGGTATCGATATTCATGTATTCCTTCTCAGCAGAGAGCTACGACTACGGCTCCCAGTCTCTGAAGGCCATGACTGAGAAGATGGAGTACATGAACGCTCGTATAGAGAGTTGGAAGAAACTTGCGGAGTGGGAGGCTGAGAACCACGTTGAGAGCGTGAGCTTGATGGAAGCAACAACTACCTCGTCCAAGTTGGCCCTTCCCACCGCTACACATTTTGAGGGGGTGAAGGAAGACGAGAGTCTTGATCTGGTTCGCCCCAAGGAGAGAGGTGTCATTATCATGTTCGCCAGAAATATGGAGCTGCACAATGTGCTGAAGACCATGAGAACCGTTGAGGACAGATTCAACAAGAGATACAACTACGACTGGTTATTTATTGGCGATACCACACAGTCCAAGAGCTTCAGAAGAATGACGAGTGCGCTCTCATCAGGTGAAACAAAGTACCACGTCGCTTCGCGGAGAACTGTGCTCACATACCCGTCCAACATCGATAAGGGAAGGCTCAAGGACGCGAAGAAGATGCTCAGACAAAAGCACGTCAGCGTCAACAAGTCACAGAGAGTGAACCATCTTCAGAGATTTTGGGCGAAGGAAATTTTCAATATCGAAGTGCTGCAGGACTACGACTACTATATGAGGGTTGACGTTGGCTCTCTGATGTACTGCGACATCGGGTTCGATCCCTTCAGATATCTCAAAGACCATAACAAGACTTACGGTTTTGCGTTTGCACAAAAGAGCCAAGTCAGGGGATTCCCAACCATTTGGTCCAACACGCTCAAGTTCATCGAGGAGAATCCACAGTCCATCTCACCGAAGCATCTCATGGAGTTCCTCTCCGATGACCAGGGTGAAACTTTCAACGGTTGTCAAATCCGTACGAAATTTGAGATTGGTGACCTGAAGTTCTTCAGATCGGAGGAGTACCAGAATCTTGCTACTTTCTATGATGAGACAAACGGGATCTACTATGAGGCCTGGGACGACTCAACTATTCGTACCATTGGTGTGACTCTTTTGCAGGACAGAAGCAAGTTACAATTCTTTGGTAACCTGGGCTTCCAAAACGGCGACCAGATGAATCTGAAGCAATGCCCATTCGATAGAGATATCAGAATAAAAACCCAATGTACTTGTAACCCGTTGGATGACGTTACATGGACTGGGAACAGCTGTGTTGAGAAATTCTTTGAGGCTAATGGGTTCAAGATTCCTGAGGACGTTCCTAAGAGATTGGAATACATCCGTGTGAAGGAACAAGAGAAGAAGGAACAGGACGAGAAGAGAAAGTATGAGGAAGAGCAACTGAGATTGGAGAGAGAGCAAGAAGCTGAAGAGACTAAAAAATTGTTTGCAGAGAACGGTGAAGCACCCGAATTGGAAGAACAAGAAGGCGACCCTATTACGCCTGGTGAAGGCACTCCGAGCGTCAAAAACGAATGATTTTGTAATGTAAACTGTTAACCATATATGGGCTTTCTATCGTAGTTAAACGATATATATATACACAAATGCTGTAGGTGCTGTAGGTGCGACACGTAACACCCGGACACCACTTCACTTTTTAGTCTATTACTTCTAAATTCTATTAGTCCATAACAAATTGACCCTTCTATTTGAAAGTTTCATTTATCATATAGAAAAATATTAACTTTCAATTGAGACTAGTTTGAAGTGCAAATATTGATTTTTGGGGATAATAAGTAACAGTAATTATAGGATTTCAGCAGGAAATGGAGTGAAATGTTATAATTTAGTTTACAGTTGATGAGTCAAATATCTGCAATTTTTAATATTGTTAATATTATTATTATTATAATCATGGATATTATATAATCTAATAATAGTTAGTTTGATTATTATTCAGTTATAATGTAAATATTATATAGATGAATCTGGCGAGATTAAGCTGCTACAGGTAAATCGAATGATACGTTCTTAGACTTATGTCTAATGCAGGATATCGGTCATCTACAGCTGTTTTCTTGATTAAGATGCAAGATTTGTGTGCTTTTGAAGACTGCTTATACATTCATACTCTTCTTCTGGCTTTTGTTGGAGAGTCCATTCTGCAATAGTATTTTGGTGAAGGGATGTAAGTTGGTGTGCTGATAGCAGAGGTCTGTTTGAGCTTGTTCAGCAGAGGATTAGACTCACCAGACTTGTTAGAAAGCGAAGATGCAGTGGCTGGAGCCGTTGATTGGTCTGTTGTCAAGCCCGTTTTACTTGGCGAGCTCTTGGTGAATGAGAGCTTCTTGATTGGTGTAGAGGCCATTGGAGATGCAATTGGAGTCTTGACTCTTAGATTAGAGTCTGTTGATTTGATTGGAGACACTGGTGTACCAGTTTTGTTACCGAGTTGTAACGATGGCTTTGTGGATGTTTTGTATGAGACAGCAGTGTTGTTCGTTTTCAGTGGGATCGGTGTCAATCCGAGAAGTTCTCTCTGGTGCGGAGTCAAATCCAAGTCCTTGAACTCATCGTGAGGTTTGAGCACCTTGTAGATACCCGAACCGATGTTCCAGAGGAAAAGAAGTTGTAAGAGATAGAGATAGATGGAGTAGTCATCGAGAGGGAAAGTCAGCTCCAATTTGAACAGCAAAAGCTTCAAAAAATTGAACGAGAGCTTGGAGATTAGAAGCAATATGAAGTTTATGAGCACTCGTTTTAGCTCAAGCTCTTTGTTGACCATCCTGTGCTCGATTTTGGCCAAATCCGGGTGTTTCCACTCAATTTCAGGCTCGCGAAGAGATGAGGACGGGGCCATTGGAGTTGATCCGAAGCCTCTCTCGCTAGCAGACGACGAATCAGAGCCCATTTTGCCAACAGGAGGAAAAGAGGATGCCGTGCGCTCGCCAAATCTCAACGCATTGGCCTGTTTAAGCGGAGAAAGTGGCTGCTTGAGCTCAACGTTGTTTCTGATGATCCTTGACCTGATGTCCTGGATCTTGGACTGCTGGGCCCGCGAAGGCGAGAGGAGAGGCGAGCCTGCTCTGATGGGGCTGACAGACATTTTTGTTTGTGAATTGCGAGACGGAGCGTCGTTATGTGGGTGACAACACAGTTTTTTGGCTGAACAAGGAGCGCAAACAGCGTAGATCAGCGGAAAAGATGTAGAACAACGGGAGAGCTTTGATCCCTTGAAACACTTTCGCGAAAATTCTACCCGCAGAACATTCCGGCCGAAAGTCACGTGAATGAGATTGAAACACCGGAATTAGCTATTTCAGGGAATTGCCATATTGGGACGTTTATACGGAAAAATTGAGGAAAAAAAAACAGTCAACCACAAAGACGGCGAGCTCCGAGTCACTATCAACCCCTTCCCACACAACGACGAAACATCATCACAACCGCGCTCTAAGAGCCCAATTTGGCTGTCACAGTCAACTCCACGTCCCGCTTTCTTCCTCCAGGTGCTCTTTCCCGCAGAAAGCGAACGAACTGCTGCTCCCTGCGGACGCTCCTCCAATCTCTTGAGACCCCAACCAGCCATCCTGAGCCTGGCCGATAACGCTTAGCACAGCTCTTCTCTTGGCTCCACAGAACACGCACACCCAACTCCTGGGTCTCCTGGCACCACACAAACTCTCCTCTTGCGCTCGGGAACTCCACCATCGTTTCACGCCCAGCTTATGCTCCCGTGCACCCAGTAGAGAATGGCCAGTATCTCGTCAATGTTCTGTTGCGGAGGCGATTCATCATCAGAACAGCACGCTACCAACACAAACACAGCGCAAGCCAGAGGCTCAAGGGTGTCGCAGCCCAAACCGCAGAGTCCACCCGTTGCGCGCAAAGAGACGATGCACAAGATCAACACGCCTGAGGCCGCACAAAAGAAGCCCACACGAGGCCCACAGGTGCCATCCAAGAACAGCAACCAGCAGCTGAACAAGACAGACGTCACCGTCTATGAGGCCACAGACTCCACGGTTGAAACCAACGACAACACGCAGCACAGCGCAGACTTCACGACCAGAACGCTCGACGACGAGGAGTCCTCGAGACCAAACACAGGATATGCCTACACGAACTCGTCGCACAGCGACGGCGACGACGCTGACGACGAGCAGATGGAGGATGCTGACGTAATCGACGACTTCTTTGACCTCACCAAGTTGCAGCCTGGGCAATCGCACGCTGCCAGTGGGTGGCTCTTGGACCCAGCTCCAGAGCATTTAAAGGGCCGGAAGTGCTTGATTTTGGACTTGGACGAGACGTTGGTGCACTCCAGCTTCAAGTATATGCGCCAGGCGGACTTTGTGATCCCAGTGGATATCGAAAACCAGTTGCACAATGTTTACGTGATCAAAAGACCCGGCGTGGACGAGTTCATGAAGCGCGTGGGCGAGTTGTACGAGGTTGTCGTTTTTACAGCTTCTGTGTCGAGGTACGGTGACCCATTGTTGGATGCTTTGGACATCCACAAGTCGGTTCACCACCGTCTTTTCAGAGACTCATGCTACAACTACCAGGGAAACTACATCAAGAATCTCTCGCAGATTGGAAGACCGTTGAGCGACCTGATCATCTTGGACAACTCTCCGGCTTCGTACATCTTCCACCCACAACACGCTATTCCAATCTCGAGCTGGTTCTCGGATGCCCATGACAACGAGTTGTTGGATATCATTCCGTTCTTGGAGGACTTGGCCCGGGAAAACGTCGAGGATGTCGGTCTCGTCTTGGACATCAACCTGTAATATCGAGACACTGACAGATGAAGACAAAAGGTCAGCAAGACAAAATGCAAGCCAACAAGACCATAATACTCAACAAAATACACGGAGACAGAGGCCGAGTCAACAGGACAATGATGGCAAAATACACAGAGTGATACAGTTCAGGAGTACATACAGGGGCTGTGAAACAGTTCAGGAAACGCTACACACAAGAGTCCACTGGACTTGCCACCAGACACTAATTAAACACAGCATGTGGCGAGTCCTTTGTTGCAAGATCGAAGAAGTTCATCAGGGTTCATTGAGCTGGTCTTTTTTGAACCACCCCACATTGTTGTCCTTATTGAGGTTGCCTTTCGAGGAAGGTGACGAGTTGTACAAGTATAGAAATCTATTGTTCGAGATGACATTAAAGTCACTTTTAATCTAGTATATGTGCTGTAGGGCTAAACAGTAACGGTAATCACTACGCATGCTGCAATTGAAACAAGTAAATCAGAATATAGCTGGAGAGCAAATACGAAATGCTAGATCAGGAGAGGGTTTAGATAATGCAGAGCAACATATAGTCTTGGAATTTGTTTTCCCGAGATGGTAATCATGTCTCCCAGGATGCAAATTCAATGGAGCTTGAGGTTTCCGATATGGTACTCATCAACGTCGTTTTCCAAGACGTTCTCCAAGTTCTCAGGAGTAACTTGAGTTCCTTTAATCTGGTGAGTGATGTGGTCCAAATCAACACCCACGAAGTCAGCCATGAACTGGCCAATCTCAGTGTTTTCGTGATTACCACCGAGATTCTCGTACAGCTGGTACATGGTGTGTTTGTTGTTGGAGTAAGCATAGATGTTGACATCAACAGCAGAGTGGCCGTGTGTAGACCAGCCCGTTTGGGAACGACGGGAGACGATATCGTTGAGAATGTAATGAGAAGATGTTTTGTGTTCAGCAATAGCGGCGACCTCTTCTGCTGTGAAATCATAGATACCGAGATCAGTTTTCAAGATCTCCTCAACGATGAAAGTCTCAAGGTCATCGCCCTCGTAGGAGGCAACCTTCTTGTTCAAGTACTCACCGGAGTGAGTAGCATTGAGGAGAGACTCAGGATACCACCCGTACTCTGGGTACTCTGGAGTCAACTGTCTTGCGGTAGCCAAACCACCAGTTTCGTGATCGGAGGTGGAGATAACAATAGTTTCAACGTCTGTGGAGTCAACAAAGTCCAAAACGGCCTTGAAAGCCTTGTCAAAAGCCAACACTTCACGAACCTGCGCAGCTGGGTCGTTGTTGTGGCCTGCGTGGTCGATTCTGGAGCCTTCAATCAAGAGGAAGAAGCCCTTATCAGAATCCTTGGTGGCCTCGCTCAACGCCTTCATAGCAGTGATAGCCTCCTCCTCCAACGACGGATACTCAGCATCGTCTCTGTCGATGTCGAACGGAATGTTGTCGTCAGCAACCAACGCAAGAAGCGGCAATTGGACCTTCTCACCGAGCTCCAAGGCATCAAACTCACTTCTGTTTCCCACGTAGTTCCACCCGTTGGAGATGGCCTCATCAATCAAGTTTCTGTCATCCTTACGGGCACCAGCATGACCGTATTTGGTGTCTGATGGAGGGTAGAAGTGGGAACGGCCTCCACCAATCATCAAGTCCACAACACGGCCCAATGGGTAGTCTCCAAGCTGGTGCTGGGCCACCAAGTCCTCGTAGAACCGGTAGGTCACGTGCGACGAAAAGGCAGCCGGAGTCGCATCTGTGATTCTTGTCGTGACAACAAGACCTGTGTAGTATCCGAGGGCCTTCATGGCCTCAAGAAGAGTTCCACATGGCTTCTTGTCTGGGGAGACTCCAACGGCGTTGTTGTAGGACTTGAGAGCACAAGAAAAGGCTGTGGCTCCAGCAGCGGAGTCTGTGACAAGCGAGCTGGATGAGCGTGTGCGGGAGGAGCCAATGAGGTGCTTGTCCAAGGTGAGAACGTCGTTGATTGGCAGCTTGTCCCTGTACTGGCGGAAAGACCTGGTCAACGAGAGCGAGGCTGGCCCCATTCCGTCGGTGACGAGGAAAATCACATTTTTCTTGGAAGAGGACGTGTATGTTGACTGTGCATTCAGGGAAGAGAGATAGCTGCTGTTGTGGGAGAAAAGGAGGAAAATAGCTAGATTTTATGGTGATTAGTAAGGGTGACAGGTGAGATAAGAGAGAAAGACTCACTCAAAACAAAGGCGAGCGCCCAGCGAAGCCATAGACGCTTCTGAGGTGCCATTTGGGGAGACAGGCCGTTGACAGCAGCGGAGAGAGTGTGTTTCTCCATTATAAAGCTCCAAGACCCGATATTGTGATTTGTGGGAGGCAGAAGAAGGCGGTTGTAGACTTGTTGAGCGACCAGATACGCCGAAAACGATATAAAGAGAAACACCCGGACACCACGCTTATCGTCACCCGGACACCACCTACCACAACTTTTACCTTTTACCTCTTACCGTATATCGGATAGATGCTTTATAAAACATCAGTATGCTAACTCTACGTTTATGTCGTCTAGGTTGCTCGCTGGCTATGTGGTTAATTAGGGATGCTGCTCCAGTAATTTCGTAGGTCTGATTTTTCAGGTCACAGCTATATATCGATTAACGCAAGGCGCTAGACTGCCGGTGGCTACCATTTCAAAGTAAATGTCAAATATTAACATCCTTCTGACGGTATTCACCACATTTGACATAAAAACAACCATGTTTAAAGGTTCCGTCTTACAGAGCTCAAAGCCAGCAAAGTGCCCCTACCGCCTAAACACCCGGACACCCTCTCAAGACCCGAAAAAAGCATATTGCAAAGGCCAATATAGTTCTCTGACTGGCAAACAAACTGCTTCAAAACCAAGCGATGGTGTTCAACAACAAGAAGTTCCGCTCCACAAGAGAACAGGCCATATATGATGCTACGCTTCAAGGCCGCTACCAAAAAGGGCTAAAAAAGCATCCGTTTTTGCTGTTTGGACTGCCTTTTCTCACAGCAATGGGTCTAGCCTCCATTTGGCTCTCGTCTTTTACTGCCATTCGTTACGAAAACAGAGACCGCAAGACCCAGGAGCTGGATGAAGAGGAGATTCTGAGCCTGAACACGACGAAAAGAACTGTCGATATGAAGGAGGAGTATTATAGACTGCAAGGTCTCGCTGAGCAGGATTGGGAGCCAAAAAGGGTCGAAAGACTGCCTGGCGAGTCCGAGAACGTCTTCTGAGGCTCAAAATCTGTACATACACTTCCGCTTACGATTTATGCCCTGGGTTTTATTTATGGTGTTTCCTATGATATATTCTGTTCATTTTGCATAGAAATACGTGTGTAGTTGACGAAAAAGGCTGGATAGGCGGAGATCACGTGCTATGCGGTGTGTGGCCCGACCACTCCGGCTCTATTATCGAAGAAATTTGTCATCTTCCGCTAATCTATGACACTTCTCCTAACATCCAGCAAACAACCCACACTACAAAATGCCAGAACAGACCCAGCCAGCTGCCTCCAAGCCAAAACCATGCTGTGTGTGCAAGCCTGAGAAGGAGGCCAGAGACCAGTGTCTTTTGATCAACGGCCAGGAGAGCGGAAAGTGTGACGACCTGATCTCCCAGTACAAGCAGTGCATGAAGGGCTACGGTTTTGAGACTAATTAAAGAGGCCAATCTGCTGTAAAAGATAAGCTAGGAGAGAGAAGCTGGATGAGAGATTATGATACTACGATACGTACAAAGTACGCTGGGGTTTCTTGCATCGGGAACAGCACCCGAGAAGCCTCAACACCAAAAAAACACTTGTAAATACGACTGCATGAAATAGACTTGAACATGATACGAAAGAGAAGGGCGTGAAACCAAGTAGTACAGTGTCAAGGCCGTGATAGTTGTGGGGGGGGGGGGGGGGTTTTATTGTGGGTTTTAGATAGTGCGGGTATGTGGTGTGCGGGGGTTTGTACTTACATTTCGAGAGTGGCTTACGTAAGGAAGGTGCCCGGGTGCTAGCCTC